>CM072823.1:17941673-18102266 GCA_036937905.1 Salvia rosmarinus | reverse complement strand
CCACTTTTTGATCTCTATACAAAGTGAGACGCACTGTGAGTAAACGTCCACACGCATGGCTTGCTTGCACTGTTTATCATAAGTTTGTTAGATGAGATTTCTAAATAAAACCTTTAAATCTATTGAGAAGTGGGAGTTTCATGTATAAACGCCCACACCCGTGGCTTCAGATATGCGATTTTCATAAGTTCTCTAGAGATAGTTCTAAAAGGAGATAACAAAGAATTTGAATCGAAGTTTATGGTCCGAGTGAGTATGCCAATTCTAAGAATTCATTTTCATTGTTAAAATTGTGGTCATTGCTTAGACATCACCGAGTACAACTTCCGCCAAGTCCCTTCTTGCGATAGTGATGTGGTCTAGTAAGGTCCAATCATTAATTTCATTTGTCATAAGGATAAGTTGACATGGATTGAAATTAAACGACTAAAAGGTATATTTTAGTCCGGTCGAGGGGTTCATGTGTAAACGCCCATATGCGGGCTTGTCGTATGTGGGATTCCTCGGGAGATTGAGGTTTCAATCAATATTGTTTTATCAAAAGGTTACAATATTGTTGTTACGAATTATGTGCGATCGTATGCTTATGTGTTTACATTGTCTTTCGTGATATGTCTCTTACATCGATTATCAATATGCTCGCACAAAACTCCTTTATCCGTCCAAATTTTATCGAGTGGAAACGAACATGGAATATGTTCTTATCAAGAACACATGTTTGTTCTCACTACTCCTAAACCCGATGCCCTTATCGACGATCGACTAATGAGCAATGAGAGTCAAGCACTTTGGTATAAGTCTAACAAGATGGCCAAATGCTATATGATGACTACAATGTCCAAAGGCTTGCAACAGAGAATCACCGATGGTAGACGCGATCAAATATGGCCAAGTCTCGAGAGTAAGTTTGGGCAATGGATCGACAACCGCCCCACACAATGAGAGAAATCTTGGCATGTAAGATGGAAGAAGGAAGTTCGTCCATGAACATGTATCCCACACGACTCATCTCATGGATAGTCTTGATCTGGCTGGGAGGAGGTATTGACGGTGGCCAAGGTCGATATCATCCTCAACACACCGCCCAAGTCTTTTGAGAACTTTCATGAATGCGATCATTAGCAAGACCGAGTATACACTTAGTCGGGCTGCTTAATGATCTCGTGGTCATGAAGGAGTCATAGGTAAAGGAGCACATGCTCGCTATCACATCTAGGGGCCCAAATTTTCCGCTGAAAATGGAAAAGAAAAGGGCACCAAAGGTGGTAGAGGCAAGGAAATAGTGGGAGTAATGGAACAAGAACATGATGCCACCGGAGGCTTAAAGAAGCCAAAGGAGAAGGGCAAGTGCTTCAAGCAAGATCGGGCATCAGGCCAAGTGCCCTATGCTCAAGGCTCAAGGTACGCCATTTGTTTTAGTAACTAAACATGTTTAGCAACTTGTTCTACCCATTCTCGGTAGTAGACACGGTGCGATCGATCGTGTTTGTTACACCTGCGGGTTCCCGCGACAAGGAGTCGAGTGATGGCGAGATAACGATTCCATGGGCAACGCGGCGAAAGTCGAGGCCGCTGCAGTTGGAGATGTTACTTTATGTTTTGAGAGAACAGCTTAGTTTTAAAAGATATTTTATATGTGCCGGATTTTCGAGTAACATTGTTTCAGCTTTCAAATTGTTTATTCATGGATATTCTCGTTATTTTTGATAATGATGTTTCTATCATAAGAAATGACGGTTATCTGTGTTGGCACTTTATATAATTCGCTTATACTATTTCTCAAAACATAATACCTATAACTATGTCAGATCTACGCCAAACCTTAAAAGAGAAAGTTTTCTTCAAGATGACACCACATTTCTCCGGCATCTTAGATTAGGTCACATTAATCTAAATAGGATCCAAAGACCGCTAAGAATGGAGCGCTGGGTAATCTCACGCCATTCTGCTCCCGCCTACTTAATCTCAGATGAAGGAAAGATGTCGACTGCACCTTCAAGGCGAAGGGTTATAGAGCCAAAGAAGCGTTGAGCTAGTCCATTTCGACTGTGGACCGATGTCCACATAAGCTCGTGGAGGGTACGAGTATTTTGTCACTTTCATCGACGACACTCAAGGTACGGATACATATACCGCTTCACCGCAAGTCCGAATGCTTTGAGAAATTCAAAGAGATTAAGCGCGTATGGAGATTAAGCTAAAGTATCAAGTCACCGCGGTCCGATCACTGTGGCAATACCTCAAGAACGAAGTTTATGGACTACTTGGTGCAAGGGATTACCTCCCACCACTACACCGGCATACCACAACAAAATGGTGTGTCGAGCCAAGAAATAGACTCTTTTGGAAATGGTTAGATCAATGATGAGTTATGCAACATCGCTTATTTCGCTCGGGGTATGCCTTAGAAACGCGGCATACTTGCTAAATCTAGTACCATCCAAGTCACTTAAAAGACCCTTTCGAGTTGTGGTTTGGGCGCAGTTTCAGTTTAAGCCACATAAGGATATGGGGCACCAAGACACATGTGTCAACAAGAAGGCCGATAAGTTGGAGGCTAGATCTCGACGCAAGGTCGTTTATCGCTATCCTAGAGGAACGAAGGTGGTTTATTCTATAGTCCTAAGGATCAAGGTCATTATTAGACTAATGCCCGATTCTTAGAAGAGGATTATACGACAAACCATAAATCCAAAGTTGAAATCATTCTTCGTGAATTAGAAGATGATCGTGATTCCACCACCGACAGGCCAAAGGTACGAGATGTCGAGTCTAGTGGGAGGATCGACACCGATACTTCAAGAAATTGAAGGGGTCGAGTTCCACCGAGATACCGACTGCATAAGTGGTACCTACCAAAGAAGTTGTGCAAGATAGAGAACCACAAGTTTCGCACCCACCGCTGCTATCAGTGCCAAGAGCGCCGTCAGAATGGGAGGGTTGTTCGTCAACCCGAGCGATTTATGTTCGCGGTGAATCTTCGGATTTAGTCCCGGAAACGAATCGCAATAATCGACCCATGGACATACAATGAGGCGATACAAGACATTGATGCAAGATCATGGCACACCGCTATGGACTTAGAAATTTAGTCCATAACAATTATGGATGTATATGAAAGACACTCTCTACCGATGGCAAGGAAGCCATAGGTAGTAAGTGGGTATACAAGAGAAGAGAGATTCGATGGAGAGGTATCGGCTTTAAAGCCGTGCCAGGCGTAAAGGGTATACTCGATTGAGGGCATCGATTTCGATGAGACCTTTTCGCCGTAGCAATGCTCAAGTCCATCGTAATTCTTCCGCCATAGCATCCCACTCAACCCAGAGGTTTGGCAATGGACGTGAAAACCGCTTAAACGGTTACCTTGAGGAAGGTAGAGACATCTATATGCAGCAACCCGAAGGTTATGTGGTGAAGGGTGAAGAGCATCTAGTATGGAAGCTAAGAAGTCCATTTATGGGCTTAAGCAAGCCTCACGATCCCGAACTTACGCTGACGAAGTGGTGAAACCTATGGATTTACCCAGCTGCCTAGCGAGAGTTGTGTGTATCGCTTAGATGTCAACGGTGATGTGGTATTTCTGCACTTTATGTAGATGACATTCTTCTAGTTGGCAACAATGTGAGGTTGTTATCGATCGAAAGAGTTGGTTATCCGATCGCTTCAAATGAAAGACTTAGGAGATGCAACAGACATTCTGGGATCAAGGTTTATCGAGATCGCAAGAGGAAAATGTTGAGCTTATCTCGCATCTTACATTGATATTGTGATTACTGCTTTAGTATGCAGCATCGCCAAGAAAGGATTACTACCTCTCGCATATGGCGCCTTTATTCAAGGAGCAACCACCCATGACCGCAAAGGAGATAGAGGAAATGAGACAAGTTCCTTATGCTCCACCGTAGGAAGTCTCATGTACGCAATGCTATGTACGAGACCGATATCTCGCATGCGGTAGGCATAGTAGCTAGATATCGCCTAACCTCGACAAGCTCATTGACCGCAAAGAAGCATATACTGGCACCGAAAAGGAGTCGAGATTATAGTCGGTTTACCATGCATATAGTCTAATGCCTTTGGGTTATACAGACTGGATTTCCAAGTCGACCGTGATGAGAAAAAGTCTACCTCGTGCTATGTGTTTACCTTGGGAGGTGGAGCCGATCTCAAGTGAGTGCAAAGCAACGATGCATTGCGGACTCTACCATGGAAGCCAATATGTAGCCGCCTTGAGGTCAAGCATGAGGTCAGATGGTTCAAGAACTACCTCATGGATCTAGCGTGGTACCGGTTTGCCCAAGAGTATCATAGTTTATCGTGGTAACTCAGTGCAAAGAGCAAACTCGAAGGAACCATGGACCCACAAGGCGACTCAAACACATAGAGAGAAAGTACCATGTCATACGAAAAATCGTTAGACAAGGGACGTGCTGATTGAAAAGAATGATACGACGGATAACCCAGCGGATCCATTCACTAAGAGCTCGCCGCAAAAGTCTACGGCGCACGCTCGAGGACTCGATTGCGCTTGATGGCACCCACTTAGAAAGGAATCTTTGTATAAGTGGGAGTAGCAAAGTGATGGTTTTGTTTGTAATAGCTAGTAGAGACACATTGTATACTAAAAGTTTGCTTTAGTATAAGTGGAGATTGTTGATTTGTATAATCGAAAGCGTATGGTTGAGCTTATATACAATGTTTCGTTACCACTATTATAATCTCCTATCCGAATTGATTACTTGATTGCATATATCCGTGTCCCCTTATCTCATATATAGTTAGATCATACAAGTGTAGAAGATCACGTAAGTCCGTATGATTGGTCAAGCTTTAATGAGAAATAAAAGAATCACACCGAGACAACTTGAGGACGAGTTGTCAGTATAGGCTGCGTGTATAGATAAGAAGTAACTCTGACTTGCTGCTTGTTCATGCCGGCACGCTCGACGTATTGATGGATCACAAGGAGATGAGTTCTTCTATCCGATCGTCGTGAAGAACCAAGATCTCAAATGACTTACGATGATCTAAACCTCGATAAGGTATTAGGTGAGTATGAGTTACCCACCATCACTTGACTTGTTATGGGTGAGGGTTATATGTTCTAACCCAATATTCTCCGCATCTAGGGTGGTGGCGGCGTTTGTATGTCATGCTAGTTATCTCAGACGAGTCACCGATCCGCTAGGATGATGACATCCCCTTAAGGAGCTCAAAAGGTTATGTTACTAAACCCCGCAGTCGAGTTAGCTCAAGCACAATAATAAGGTTGAGTGGTACTACTTATGAATTAAAGATATTAATTATTTTGCAATGTAATGCTCTAAATAATTAATGGACGTACATATCTTAAATACGGGATTCAGAATGTCTAAGTGCAAGGCACTCACCTTCGTAATAAAGGGTAAGTCAACATTTATTCTCTAGTGGCATGAATGAATGTTTATAAATTAATTTATGTTCGGGTCAACATACGATAATTAATTTATTTGAGGCCCATCTTTATTCCTTGCATTTGATCCTCGGGCGGCCCATCTAGCCCGCTGCTTTAGTGAAAATCGTGCCTCCTCTCTACATGGCAAGGATTTGATCCTCTTTATCCATAAGGATATTATTATATTTATGGATATGCATGGATCCTTTCCTAATGAGATTATGGTAATGTATTATAAATATAAGGTAAGAGATAAGATCAAAGTCGATCCTCATTTTTAACCTAGCATATTTTCGTATTCCCACAGAGCTTGGGAGAGATTCTCAAAATTGTGTGAGAGAGATAGGTGATTTTCAGTAGCATTCTCTATAGATCGCCCTCACTGACGCTGGAGATTGGGCAACCGGATACACCCAAGATCAAAGCATGAGTCTCGATCCGCTCATCCTGCTCATCCCCGATGATTCAAAGGTAAACACGAGAAAACCCCTACGTGTTGCAATTAATTATATAGACGCATGCTAGGAATATAATCAATGTATGGTGAATTAAACATCCAAGATAGATCCTCGGGAGAGGGTTAAAATAAGATTTCCCTACATGAGAAACCCTATAAGAACTAGAAAAGAAAAGAAAAAACAATGATAAGTTCACTATGTGTTTTGAGCATAAAGGGTCGTTAATCAAAGTATAGGTACCTTATGAGGATAAACGCCGATTTAGCACGTTGAAAAGAAGAGAAAATGGACAAAGTCCATATGTGACTAAAAGTATAAATGGTGGTGCTTGAATTCTATCGAGTCACTTAGCTATATATTATCCTACCTTAACCAATGTGCCTACTTTATAACCTATGAAAAGACCTTTTGATCCTTATTTGAACACATTCGACGCAGTGGAGATATTAGAGAAATGGCAAGCCTATGGTAAGATTTTGCATCGCATTGATCATCGAGTATTTACACGCCCCAATTTCTTTATAAGTTGAGTGTATCCTATATTTTACACACATGCCTTGTGTGAGGTCGAACTAAATGAGTTTTTGCTTTCAATCGTTGTTCGTGTCAATCGACTAATGTCGCCATGTGTGCTAATATTTTCGAGCCGCTGAAAGATATTTCCGAGGCTCGATTGTGGTTATCACCTTGCTATACTCGCTGATCTTTGTCGTGTCCTTCGCTTATCTTTCTCGCTCGCTTTTGTTTGAGGACAAACAATGCTTCAAGTTTGGGGGTGATAAACGCCATTTTACACGCTTATTGGTGATATGTAAAGATGAATTTAGATCAATAAAGTGCTTATGTATCGGATCATAATAATTTTATCTATTTTAGAAGATAACGCCTGGGTGCCCTTCGACGCTTTGTAGGTTTATATGTTGATAATCAAGCAAGGAACCAAGAACTAAACAAAAGAGAAATCTATCCCAGCCCAAATGACCGCTAGGTTGGCAGCGAGGTTCAACTTAGCGAGAGCACAGAGAGAGCGGTCGTAGCCTGGGGTCATGAGCAAACACGCCCACGAGAAAGCTTTGCTTTCTTTCATGACCACGGCTAGCGATCGCTAGCTGTGTCGCGAGGCATGCCGCAAGCGCGCCCAGAGAAATGCCGAGAGAGGACGCGCGAGAGAGGTTCCTCGGGTCAAGCTAGCGACCATGGGGGTGATCGCTAGCGTGGCGCAGCACTGAAAATTAGGGTTTCCACCCTTATCTATAACAGGCAAGCCTCCTCGCGCCAAAGAGCCTCACACACGACCCGAGCACTTTTGTCACATCCCCACTCCGGATAACCCGGACTGGAGGGTGACTAATACTAGAATAGTATTATAGACAAACCGCTAAGATAAAGGTGCACATTGATTATAACTAAGATGCTCGATACGACATAAGATAATATCCTAATAATTCAAAAGGTTTAGCCATCGCACTCTAAAGATTTAACGATGGTCCGATGGACCTCAATAGTTCATAACAACAACATAATGTAAAAGAGTTAAGATATTGCGTGAGTGTGTGAATACATATATGAAGATATGTATTCAAGGTGAAACCACAAATTCTAAATAGATCGGTCAAGGACACCGACTCCTCAACATCTCATCCATCACCACCATCAGAGCTCAACTCGCACATTTAAAACAAATATATGTGGCTAAGTACAAATAATGCACCTGGACTCATGCCGAAAACATTTGATAATTTGATTACACCGCCAATATCATGGTAAGTCATGCGGTTTTAGTTGAAATGCATTGTGCTTACTAAACATTTTCGTCAGAACATCGCCGCCCGAGCATTTTCTTTGTGTGTATGATCCGATCCCGATATCACAATTCATCATAATGTCAAAGATCAAACGCTCAAACGCTCAAACGCTCAAACTTTCAAACGTCGTGAAGGAGGCCTCCCTCAACGACGCCGGGACCGGCCGTGACCCACACAGTGCACAATCCCATTCAAGTGTACACGTTAACCATATAAAGTCATTCCAACCTTCACGCCACCCTAGCAGCCAGCATCAACCTCCTACCAGACCGATATTATTTTTATAAGAAGGTTGGGAGCGACCCAACAAAGTTCATAACATATCATATAGCTCCAACCTTCACGCCAGATAGGATCCATACATAAAATAGAAATATTTTGGCAGGTAACGTTGTAAACATTTTGTCAACAGTTGAAAATAAGCACTGTAAATAAATTCATTTCAGAAGAATAGCAAAGTCACGCTGTTGTAAAGAAAGCCCACCGACTATGGTTCGCCTTAATCGAGTCCTGGTTTGTTTGCTTGTCACTGCTCCGATCGCCCTGCTCAAGGCCCACACCTTTACGTAAAAGCGATATTTTAGACGTCACACGCTTTATCGAGACTCTCAAAGTTCAAGACAAATACGATATTCTATATCGATGTAAACCGAATTCTCAATGAATTCAATACGCCAAGCACGTGATATAAATCGAATTGTTCTCGCCCTTCGAGATACGCTCAATTATATCGCCTTAACCTTCCTGCTTAAACGCTCAACTTATATAAATACATTTCTATATAAGGATTTCATTTGTGAAATCTTTTCTTACTAATGAGATATCATACTCAATTAGTACATCTTACGCCAGACATGATTTATCAAACGATAATCGCACGCTTGACTTTAAAAGTTAACGAAGTCAACACCCATCAACAAAGTCAACAATTTTGACTTTTAAATAGTAATTTCTTACCATTTCATTTTATAAATCGAATTTCGATCGATTTAAAATCGAAAGTCCTATTTCTCGATTTATCACGTAAATCAAAGGACTTACAAATAATTTTCACAATTATTAATCCTTTTAATAATTAAAACATATATTTTCGATTTAAAACGTTATTAAGTAAACGCTTGTCTCAAACATAGTAATCTATGTTTATAAAATTTTATAAAATTCAAATATGTCTAAAATAATTATTAGACATATATTTTATTATTAAACTGAATTAAAAAGGATTTAAAATCCATATTATTAATCGAAAATTCTCGGTAATTAGTCAAAAATTACCAAATGAGTTTCAAAAATTTTCCTAAATTAATAAAGTGTATTATTATACACTATGGTCCAGAATATGAATTAATATCATCCATATGATATTGTTTGTCATTTATTAACATATATATATGTATATATAAGCTACGGTATTTTTTTGAAAATTAGGGAATAATTGTCCAAAAATTCCCAAAATTGATACACACTTAGTATAATGTCCCAATATCAGTATAAATCACAATTATAACCTATAGTCTATCATAATCATCCATTCATGAATAAACTCACATTATTCACGGTATTTTCGTATTTAATACCAAACAATTATCAAATAATTCCCAAAAATTCTAATTAAATTATAACATGATCAAACATTATATTTTAACATTGTAACATCATAATATTAACCAAACCAATTGAAATCATCACCATATGAGCATATAAGCTCTCGGTTTTTTGATTATTTTTTGTTTTTGGTTTTCAAAAATTCCAACATTTATATACTATGATTATATACTATAGTATAGCATTATAACATCATAACAATCATCAAAACCAATTAAATCATCACCTTATTGAGCACATAAGTCACGGCTTTTTTGATAATATTGGTATTTGATTTACAAAAATTCTAACAATTATACACTATGCTTATATACTATAGTATAATAATATAACATCATTTAATCATCAAAACCCAATTAAATCATCACCATTCTCAAGCCATAGCTTTCGATTTATTTGATTTAAATAGGTATTTGATTTCCAAAAATTCCAACAAAATCATACATCACAATATTAATATACTAAAGTATTAATATATCATCGATGATCAAAATAAAATCATACACCAACATATAAATGACACATTGCTCTTACTTTTCAAAAATTAAACATTTGATTTTCAAAAATTCTAAATAAATCATAGAACATATAATCAAGGTTCTAAAGCATTAATATGCCATTGTATGATTAAAATAAAAATTATACACTAAGGTATGAACCATACATGCTCTCGGTAATATTAGAAATTTAAGCTAGGGTTTTCCAAAATTTTTAATTAACATACCATAGGTTTAAAACATATAATAGATCAATAATCCATCACTAAAAATACTTTAGAACAATCGGTCATTACAAAATCATTTTATAAGGTTTTCAAAAATTTTATTAAACATGCTCAAAGTTTCGAAACATCCTATATGTGTTAGATCCATTCCAAAAATTTAATATATACAAGGTCATATGATCAACTAAGTATATATTTTTCATATTTTAAACAATAAAATATCAAGAACAATATATAACCATAGATCATTCATAAAAGCATTAAAAACACACATATATATGTATATACCATTCAAAATACATATATATACATCACGGTTTTTGCTTGAACAAAGAGGTAAAATCGAACTATGGTCCTTAGTTTACCTTGAGAATGATATGGAATCCAAGGATAATATTAGGTATTAAGGTTGTGAAGTGGAGAAAATGGAAGAAAAATCTGATAATGGAGGAAGAGCTCTCGATTTTTCTGCTGCAAATGGAAGAGAAATGAGGTGTTTGAGAGAGTGTTTAGTGTTGGAGAGGTGTATAGGAGAGGGTGAAGAATGGGAAGGGTCTCCTATGTTATCTCTCTCTCTCTCTCTCTCTCTCTCTCTCTTTCCCAAAATGAAAAAAATGCAGCCAAATGATGGAGTGAGAGTGATCATTGAAGAGTGTTAAAGAGCTCTCCATGTATTGGGCAAATTTAAAAGTGGGAATCATTGTGCATGGGTGAAGGAGCGGCGCATGGGGGTTTAGGCTGATTTTATTTTAAAATACTCTTAATACATTGTATTAATCATATAATAGGTCATAGATATATAATACATGTCATAAAATAATTAAAATCACATATAGTGCAATTTTCAAATTACCGATAATAATTATTAAAAAATAGGATTAAAATATAAATTACACCCATTATTGATGCTCATGTATTTTTGTCCCAAATATACACATATATATCATATTATATGATTTAGATATTGAATAATAGCATAGGATAAAATTATTAGACATTTTAATCATATAAAACCTTAATTTAATAAATAGGGTTTCAATTTTATAAAATAAGCCTTCGATTTTTATGGTTAAAATTTTGATTTAATGCTTAATAATATCCATATATATCATATTATAAAGTTTAAATACCATAGGATAATTTAATGGTATCATTTCATGTGATAAAACCCTATTTACAAGTTTAGGTTTTCAAATTAAAATTAGGAAATATCGAGTTTTAATAACTCAAATATTGGTTTTAATAATAATTAATACTGTAATTATATAAAATAATAATAGGAAATTAATTATTATAATTTCCCGAGCATTAAACTCATTTTTCAAATCGTCTCTAGACGTTAACGTTCAAAACGTCTCAAAACGTTCAAAATCGACTCATCTCAAAATGATCGCAGTAAGTTCATACTTACTAAATAAATATATTCCATTTAATAAAGGAATTCAGATGGAAATTAATTCCAAGCTTCACTGCTCAGAAAATTTCATGAAAAGCTGACGCTCGATACGCGCTTGACGTTAACAATATATCGATTAATCATTTCGTAATACTTCAATCCTTTAATTCACAATCCTTAGTGAATTATGAAAAGGAATTCTTTATAACGATATCGTATCGAAATCACAAGGTTCGATTTCAGTAAAAGATATTATATACAAAACCAATTACGGGTTTAGAATACCGTAATCGATATTCGCTTCTTCGATTATTACATTCCACCCCTTACGAAAAATTTCGTCCCAAAATTTGTATACCTCTTAGAAAAATAAATCGGGTATTTTTCCTCATTGCTTCTTCAAGCTCCCACGTGGCTTCTTCTCGTCCGTGGTGTCTCCACAAAGACTTTGACTAACGAAATCGACTTGCTCGTGTTGTTGGACTTTGTGGTCAAGTATGGCTGCGGGTTCTTCCTTATAGCTCATGTCCGCTCGAGGATCACGCCGTCTTGGTGAATCACGTGCTTTGGGTCGTGAACGATTTTCGTGGTGTGAGACGTGAAAACATTATGGACATTTCCTAGGTTTGGCGGAAGAGCCAACCTATAAGCTCATCGGACCTATCCTTTCTAGGATCTCATAGGTCCTATAAAGCGGGTCTAAGCTTTCCTTCGTGCCAAACCGACAATCCTTTTGATGGAGAGACTTTAAGAAAACTTTGTCTCCATCCTCGAATCAGAGCTTCGGATCTACGCGACGTCAGTAAGATTTTTGTCATCCCGAGCCTCTTTATCCTCGCCTAATTTGTCGAACGATTTCGATCATTTCACTCACCGCATCAGCCCCTATATGACTTTTCTCTCACCGACTTCATCCCAATAAAGTGGCGATCTACACTTTTTGCCATACAAGGCTTCAGATGGGGCCATGCCGATCGTCGCTGATAGCCGTTGTTGTAAGCAAATTCAATCGTAGGTAAAATGTCTTCCATTTTGCACCTCGATCCAAAATTACGATTCTAAGCATATCTTCTAGCGTTTGATCGCTCTTCCGATCGTCCATCGGTTTGTGGGTGAAATGTCAGATCAAGTTTAATCTGTACCCAGCCTCTCTCGCAAGCTAATCCAAAACTGGATGTGAACTTGGAGTCTCGATCGAGGTAATAGATTTTGGCACTCCATGTAGTCGTACAATTTCCTTAACGTACAGCTGGGCCAACTTATCGGATCCATAAGTGCTTTGAATAGGTAGAAAGTGAGCACTTTTGGTAAGTCTATCCACAATTACCCATATGGCTGTGTTTCCTCTTCTCGATTTGGGTAAGCTTGTAACGAAATCCATCGTTATATCGTCCCACTTCCATTCGGGGATTTCCAACGGTTGTAACTTCCCGTAGGGTCGTTGGTGTAGGGCCTTCACTTGTTGACAAACAAGACAGCGTTCTACGAAAGAAGCTATGTCTCGTTTCATGCCTTCCCACCAAAATTTTTCCTTCAGGTCCCGGTACATCTTAGTACTGCCTGGGTGGGCGGTGTAGGGCGTATCGTGAGCCTCACTCATGATTTCGTTCTGAAGCTTCGCCGTCGAACGCATATCCTACCTTCAAACAATAAGGCGTTATCGCGCCTCTTGAAATTCTTGAATCCTTCGACCTTAGTCTTTCTCGATCTTTTCCAACTTTTCCTCAATCCTTTGTCTCGACAATTCTTTTCTTAGATCGATGTCGGTGTGAGTGTAGCGATACATACTCACGATTGTCTGGGTGGTTCAACCAGCTCAATCTTCATCCCGCCAAACTCTTCAACGAGTTTTTCCTCTTGTACAAAGAGACATCCTAACTGGTATGGCTTTTACGACTCAAGGCGCCGACTACTACATTCGCCTTGCCCGGGTGATAGTTAATACCACAACCGTAATCTTTTACTAATTCTAGCCATCTTCTTTGTCTCATATTCGGATCTCTTTGTTCAAGAAATACTTCAAACTCTTATGATCCGTGAAGATCTCACATCTCACTTTGTAGAGATGGTGTTCCAAATTTTAGGGCATGAACCACAAACGCTAATTCCAAATTGTGGGTCAGTAGTTCACCGTGGGGTCCGAGTTGTCGGGATGCGTAGCTATCACTTTTCCTTCTTGCATCAAAACACAACCCAGCCCAGTCTTAGATGCGTCGGTATAGACCACATACCCCTTGTCCGCTTCTGGGACTGCTAGAACTGGTGCACTGGTCAATTTTTCTTTGAGTATTTGGAAACTCGCCTCGCACTCATCAGTCCAATTGAACTTGATTCCCTTCCGAAGTAGCTGGGTTATTGGCCTTGCAATTTTGGAGAATCCTTCGATGAATCTCCTATAGTAACCAGCTAATCCTAGGAAACTTCGATTTCGTCTTTGTGTTCTAGGTGATTTCCATTCTCGCACCGCTCTACTTTGGTGGATCTACTTTTATACCTTCAGGACACGATGTGTCCAAGGAACATAACTTCCTTTAGCTAAAACTCGCATTTGCTAAACTTAGCAAAGAGTCTTTCATTTCTCAAGGTTTGCAAAACCGTTCGAGATGTTCCTTATGATCCTCTTCATTCTTTGAATAAATAAGGATGTCATCTATGAAGACCAAAACAAATTTATCCAAAATGGATGAAATACTGCTCATGAGGTCCATGAACACGGCCGATGCATTGGTTAACCCGAATGGCATAACTATGAATTCATAGTGGCCATATCCGTTCGAATGCGCCTTGATACATCTTCAGTCGTATTTTCACCGATGGTGGTATCGACTTAAGATCAATTTTCGAGAATACACCCGCCTCGCAATTGATCAAACAGTCATCAATTCGGGTAAAGGGTATTTGTTCTTTAGTGTCATCTTATTTAGCTCTCTATAATCGATGCACATCCTCAAAGAACCATCCTTCTTCTTAACAAACAAAACAAAGCGCCCCAAGGTGAAACACTGCCTAATGAATCCTAGATCCAAAAGCTCGATTTGGATTTTCACTCTTCTAGCTCCTTTGGGGCCATCCTATAAGGCGCCTTCGACATCGGGGCTGATCCGGCTCCAAGTCGATGGTAAACTCTAGTTGTCTATCGTGAGGTAGTCCCGGCAGATTTTGAAATACGTCCGAAAATTCTCGACAACTTCAATGTCTTCACCCGCTCGGGTTTATCCTCATCGCTTAAATAAACAAGGAATGCATGGCATCCTTTCTAGTTCATCATCCTCCTAGCTTGTAGTGTCGATACTATCGGAATCCTCCTTCCCATGCCGATCCGGTGAAATGCGTAGCTTCTTGTCCGTGAAAGTGAAACGAAATTTTCCTTTCCTTACAGAGAATCGTGGAATGATTCTTAGCTAACCATCCATTCCGAGGATTATGTCTACATCATCCATGGGTATTATGTTTAGATTGTTAGCCGTAACCTTAAGTGATCCTAATGTCAACTCTAGGTTCGAGCAAAAGTGTGTAATACCATAATCCCTCCTATAGGCGATGAGATTCTCATATCCTGCTCGACCTTTCGCACCTAAGGCCCAAGATTTCTACGCATGAGTTTGCAATAAAAGAATGCGAAGCACCCAGATCGAACAATACTATAACAGTGTAGGTTGAGGAGAACTCCCATACCGCCAAGTTTCCTGGTTTTGTTCGCTCGCCTCCTATGCAGGCGTAGGCTCGCCCCCAGCCGGCCGAGGCCGACGGGCGCCGGTCCTGTTGATTTGGCGGCACCGCCTGGCTGGCCTTTGCCATTCTTTGGCGTTAGTGCGGTGGCCGCCGCCTCTGTTGTTGGGCGGTGGCCGCCATCGCGGCTTCTTGAATTTGTTGTTGCGGCGCCATTGTGGTGGTATTGGAGTTGTTGTTGAGGCCGGGTTTGTTGCCATTGGAGTTGCGGGGTTGGGGTTGGAATTGCATGCGGTGGGGTCAAGTCGATAGCCCTTAGTGGTGAGCATTGCCGGTTGGTTCGGCCTAATATCCAAACGTGACACCGGGCAATTATCGGCGAATGCCCGCTTGCCCGCACTTGTAACAGCTTACCACGCTTGCCGTGCACACACCCTTGTGTGCTCTATGGCATCTAGGGCATTGAGGTGCCCTCGACTGCTCCTCTGTGGTCCCTTGTTGGTGGAGCATAAGTCGCTCTCTTCCGATTTGCCCCTCATTGCCGTGTTTCCTTGCCACGGCGCCAGGACTTGCTTCTCCATAGTTTCCATGTTGTTATTCCCGCGGTTGGGTCCCAGCCCTTTTCCTCGTCCAAATTACCGTGTGTCGAGACGACACCAACTTATTCTCGATCATGCGCGCTCAATATCCAAAGCTCGTGCGAGCTTCGATTGTAAGATAGGTCTCCGTGGTCGGCAAGAGACATGCGATCTCCATTCTTAGCCCCGACTCAAACTTTTCCGACATTTTCAAGTCGGTGTCCACCAGATCTGGCGCATATCTCGACATCTCGCAGAAGTGCGATCATAGTCGATTCTGGATAATTTTTCTTGTTTTAAAGGGAAAACTCCTCGCCTTTTTCCCCTATAGCTTTTAGGTATGTACTTTCATACAGCTCCTCTTGAAATCCTCCCACGAGAATTCCTCGAGTTGCTCAAATTTGAAAACGGCTTTTTCCCGGCCTCCCACCGTAAGTCACCGGTCCGATAAGTTGGAAGGTAACACACGACATCCTTTCCCGTGCGCTGCACCTTAAGAAAGTGAAAATCCGCTCAATGGCCCTAACCCATTGTTCGGCTTCTTCCGGCTCCCTTTCCATTAAAAGCAGGAGGGTTTTGCTCAAAAATAGTTCTTCGATCCTGCGATCGGGTTGAGGTGGAGGCGGTGGTTGGGATTATCTTACGTTCTTGCTCGGGATTCTACCCTTCTCCCTAGGTCTTCCTCGACCTCCGGGTTCTCTTCCGGGTTTCTTCTGAGGCATTCTCGCTATATGAAACATATCATCGTTAATCACTAAACGCTTCCAACTTAACAAAATAAGGTTTTCATAGCTTCTTCTTAAAGCGATATAAAAAATAAAACAACTCATCCATAACATAGACAATTGTTACAAAAGGCCCCACTGGGTCAAAATATATGTAGATAGATAACCAAGGTTTGTCAAAACAAGATGTCCAACATCGAGAATCATAGAAAATAGAAATAACAGGTTTCGGGCCCACACGGCCAAAAAGAAAAATCGAGTCCTAGAACCATGGTATTGAAATAAAGGAAAGAGCTAGCACATCATGCTAGTCATAACGAAACAAATTCTAATTAAAACATCGCCTAAGGTCATCACGAGTTTCCTTCCTACTCCGCCTCTCCTCGTGGTCTTCCTCCTCTTGGTCGCCTTCTTCATCCGAATCATCCTCACGAGGTCGCACTCTGGATGGTCCCGCATCACCGCCTTCCATCATCGGTATGTCGCGCAGGGTCCGAAGTTATCCGCGCCATATAAGTCGTAGTTAGGGCGGATCGGACCGTAGCATACTCGGGTCGGGTCATATCCAGGAAGGTATCTAATACTCTCATCCGCTACCGTCCGGCGGAAGGGCTCTTCGCCTCGGTGGTGGTGGATCGGACGCAGTGGTAGGGGCGGTAGTGGCGGTAGTGGCGGACGACGGGTGACCAAAACCGCTGGTGGCAACACGGGCTCTCCCAAGGCTCTGGGCGCGGCCGCCTATCCACCTCGTACATCCCGCCTCGCCCATCCCAGACAGGGTATCACCGATCAACCTGCCTCTAACCTCAAGTATACCACTCTGCGACTCGTCACGCCAAGTGTACTCCCGTGGAGGAGATAGGGTCCCATCGGTGCGGCTCAGATATCAGACACGTAAGTCGTGACTCACGAACCGGGCGTATCCCCAATCAAATCATAACCTCGGGAATGCGATAGATGTAGTCTCCGATACCTCTCGGCATAACCATCCTGTACAGGGAGTATAGCTAGAGTCTCTTGATGCCATCATAGTCGGTTGCGCCATAGGCTCGGGCGTTCCTCCACAACCGGGTAGTACGCCGTAAACTCACGTGGGTCTTCCCCAACAAGACATCCAACATTCCCTATAGGTGCGCATCAGCTCCTCGGGTGGGGCATGAGGTCCTACCTCCTCCTAGCGATATAGCGATCTCCTCCATCCGCCACGGTTAAAAACTAACGTAAGTCAACTATCGTTATCTCAAAATGTATGGGATAGCATAACGAGAAGCAACTAGGCTAGGACTAACAATTCTATAAGGTAGGCAACATCATAATGTACAATACATACCACAACTTACCTTCTTAGTCTTACCCAAACACATACGTATAGCTAATGATATCTTAACATACACTACGAGATCATTGTCTTATATCAAACACTTAAGCTAGAGTTCAACAGACTCTATCGTATTCTGGAGACAGAATTTGGGATTCTGTTCTTCATAACAAATGAAGATCAGTGCGTTAGGAGTACGTAGGTGAAAACCATGCGTAAATCGGAGTCCTAACGAGGGAGATCTAGCTAAAACGAATCTACTGCGCAGTGCAGGAAATTTGCGCGATCGTGCAAAAATGTCAATCGAGGCGTACGTCGACGTAATATGTCTACCATATTTGGGTCCTTAAGTCGGGCTGAACATTCTGAAGCCGTAAGTGACGTCCATGTCGTGATTCATGTTGCTGGTCTCGTGTCGCAGTGATGATGGAGTGCCGACGCTGCTCACCTTAAAGGTTGAGGTCGCCCTCGCCCATCCTTCTCGCTCGCCTTCCGTCGCTCGTGCCCAAGAGTATCGTTACTTTCATTCTTCCTATCGTTCTTTTGTTCGCATAAGGAAAAGAAGTTCGTACTTCTATGTTCTTTCACGATACGTGAGCATGCTCCTTAGAGTCTAAGTTCGTCTCATGATAACATATCATTCATCATAAATAAAATTTTGAAAGTCGGAAAGTAAAGTTTTATTTGCAAATTTGAAGTATGATTTAAAAGACGAAATATGATCAACTCATATACATATTCAAAATGAATTGCTCATTTCATGTTGATCATTTAACTCGATACTACCATACACTTCCATCAATACTTGAGCAATTGTATTGGCTCAATTCAAAAAATTTGGAAAAATTTCTTTCTCAACTTCAAAATTTTCATAATAATAATATTTCTCAAAAGTTCCTCTAACTTGCTCATCATGCGTGTTTTTCATTTCATGAGTTTGAGAAAGAAATGCAGTTACCTTTTTCCCGGTTGAGCTCGATGTGATGGAGTGTTGAGAGGAGTCAGTAGGTTTCTAGAAGTCCAGTGACTCGATCTAGACTTAGAATAAAAGGTTTTGGGTTTACAAAGAGCAAAAGCGCTCTGATACCACTTCTGTCACGACCCCATTCCGGACCAACCCGGACTGGAGGGCGACTAATACTAGGAGTAGTATTTTAGGGGATTACACGGGTAAAATAAAGATGCATAAGAATAAACTAACATGCTTGAGTAGAATATGAGGTGATGTTATAATGTTTTTGAAAAAGGTTTAGGCCATCGGACCCCAAAACTTGGCCTGATCCGATGGGCCTCGATGGTTTGTAACATAAAGCATAAATAAAGGAGTTCAGAGTATAGCAGCGGAAAGTGTGTGAATACATATATGACGATATGCATTCAAGGTATAACCCACAAATTCAAGTAAACCGGTCAAGGACACTTTGGACTCTCAACACATCCCCCATCATCACCATCGAGCTCAACCTCACATTTAAAACAAACATGCAGGGCTAAGTACAAGAAATTGCACTCAAGTGGACTTATGCCGAAAACATTTGATAATATTTGGATTACGCCAATATCGAGTAAGTCACAAGGGTTTTAGTTAAAATGCCTCAGGCTTACCAAATCATTTTCAATCAGAACATAGCCGCCGAGCATTTTCTTAGTGTGTATGGTCCGTATCTCATAGTCACAATGCATAATAATAAATAAATAAACAATAGCTCATGCTCAAGAACATTTAAACACATATATAAACATACATGAAACTTTCGAACCTATACATATATACTAAAACAGTTTCGAAAATTTCAGATTAAAGGAGGTGAATAATCGAAGCTATTGGTCTCATTTACCTTGGATTTAAAATGGTTTCAAGAGCAATGTATGTATCAAGGTTGTGAAGTGGAGAAATGGAGAAGAAAAATCTGATAATGGAGGGGAAGAGCTCTCGATTTTTCTGCTGCAAATGGGAGAGAAATGAGGTGTTTGAGAGAGTGTTTAGTGTTGGAGAAGTGTATAGGAGAGGGTGAAGAATGGGAAGGGTCTCCCTATATTATCTCTCTCTCTCCCTCTCGCCGGTTCTCTCTCTCTCTCTTTCCCACCCAATGAAAAAAAATGCAGCCAAATGATGGAGTGAGAGAGTGATCATTGAAGAGTGTTAAAAGAGCTCTCCATGTATTGGGCAAATTTAAAAAGTGGGAATCATTGTGCATGGGTGAAGGAGCCGGCGCATGGGGGGGGGGTTTAGGCTGATTTTATTTTTAAAATACTCTTAATACATTGTATTAATCATATAATAGGTCATAGATATATAATACATGTCATAAAATAATTAAAATCACACATAGTGCAATTTTCGAAATTACCGATAACAATTATTGAAAAATAGGATTAAAAATATAAATTACACCCATTATTGATGCTCATGTATTTTTCGTCCCAAATATACACATATATATCATATTATATGATTTAGATATTGAATAATAGCATAGGATAAAATTATTAGACATTTCAATCATATAAAACCCTAATTTCGCAAATAGGGTTTCAATTTTTATAAAAACTGAAGCCTTCGATTTTTATGGTTAAAATTCTGATTTAATGCTTAATAATATCCATATATATCATATTATAAAGTTTAAATACCATAGGATAATTTAATGGTATCATTTCATGTGATAAAACCCTTATTTACAAGTTTAGGGTTTTCGAAATTAAATTAGGAAATATCGAGTTTTAATAACTCAAATATTGGTTTTAATAATAATTAATACTGTAATTATAAAATATAATAGGAAATTAATTATTATAATTTCCGAGCATTAAACTCATTTTTCAAATCGCCTCAGACGTTAACGCTCAAAACGCCTCAAACGCTCAAAATCGACTCATCTCAAATGGTCGCAGAAGTTCATACTTACTAAATAAATATATTCCATTTAATAAAGGAATTCAGATGGAAATTAATTCCAAGCTTCACCGCCGTAAAATTTCATGAAAAGTCGACGCTCGATCTGCTGTTTGGCGTTAACAATATCGACGAATCATTTCGTAATATTTCAATCCTTTAATTCACAATCCTTAGTGAATTATGAAAAGGAATTCGTTATAACGATATCGTATCGAAATCACAAGGTTCGATGTCGTAAAAGATATTATCTGGCAAAACCCTAATTACGGGTTTAGAATACCGTAATCGTATATTCGTTTCTTTGGAATATTACATTTAAAGTCAAACGTACGATTATACGTTCGATAAATACACCAATACGCGTAAGATGTACTAATTGAGTATAATACCTCATTAGTAATAAAAGATTTCACAAATGAAATCCTTATATCGAGAAACGTGCTCATACGTTAAAACGTTTAAACCGGAAGCGTTAAACCAAAATAGTTGAACGTATCTCGAGGAACGAGAACAATTCAATTGAATAACGTATTTGAAAGCATATTGAATTCAATGAGGAATTCAGTTTACATCGATATAAGATATCGAAGTTATCTTAGCTTTGAAAGTCTCGAGAGACTTGAGCGACGTACTAAAGCCTCGCTTTTTCGTAAAGGTGTGGACGCAAACGCGGCGACTGGATACTGACGTACGAACAAACCTAGGACTCATTTTACAACGAACCATAGTCCAGGTGGGCTCCTTTTCTTACCTCACTAATGTGGGCTTACTTTTCAAACAAAATGAATTTATTTACAATGCTATTTTGCAACTGTTGATAAATGTTTATTACATTACCTGCCAAAAATATTCTGTTTTGTGTATGGATCCTATCTGTTATGCCCGGGTAGGGCTGTGGCGATGGTTGGAACTATATTATGACATGTTATGTCATTTGGGTCGCGCCCAACCTTTTAAATGTCGGGTCCCGTGTCGGATGATAAATGCCCGCTAGATTGGCGTGAAGGTTGGAACTATTGCTATGTTAACATATGCTTGTGAGAGTGACGCTGTCAGACGGATTACGGCCGGTCACGGCGTCGTAGATGGGAGGCCTCCTCTCGACGCTTAACTTTAATACCGTTATGAATCACACTATGAGATACGGACCATACACACTAAGAAAATGCTCGATCGAGCTATGTTTACTGACCGAAAATGATTTAGTAAGCACAAAGCATTTTTAACTAAAACCCTCGTGACTTACTCGATATTGGCGAATGTTATATCAAATGTTTTCGCATGAGTCCACTAAGTGCAATTTCTTGTACTTAGCCCCGCATGTTTGTTTTAAATGTGCAGTTGAGCTCGATGGGTGATGATGGAGGATGTGTTGAGGAGTCCAGTGTCCTTGACTGTTTATTTAGAATTTGGCTTTCGCCTTGAATACATATCATCACATATGTATTCACACACTTTCCGCTGCTAAACTCTGAACTCTTTTACATTACGTTTCTGTTTTGAACTATTGAGGTCCATCAGATCATGGTAAGTCTTTGGGTCTGATGGCCTAAACCTTTTGAATTATTGGGATGTTATCTTATGCCATGTTAAGCATGCTAGTTTATAATCAATGTGTACCTCTATTTTAGTCATTTTGTCCTATAATACTAATCCTAGTATTAGTCGCCCTCCAGTCCGAGTAGTTCGGAGTGGGGTCGTGACAATAGTCCATCATTACCATTCATTCATGAATAAACTGACTTTATTCTCGGTATTTTCGAATAAATACCAAACAATTATCAAATAATTCCCAAAAATTCTAATTAAATCATAACATGATTAAACATTATATTATAACATTGTAACATCAAAACATCAACTAAACCAATTGAAATCATCACCATATGAGCATATAAGCTCTCGGCTTTTTTGATTATTTTGGTTTTTGTTTTCAAAAATTTCAACAATTATATACTATGATTATATACTATAGTACAATAATATAACATCATTTAATCATCAAAAACCAATTAAATCATCACCATTCTCAAGCCATAGCTTTCGGTTTATTTGATTTAAATAGGTATTTGATTTCCAAAAATTCTAACAATGATACACTATATTTATATATCATAGTATAATAACAATACATCATAACATTAATCAAAACTAAATTAAATCATCACCTCAAGGAGCTTCAAGCTCACGGTTTTTTTGATTTAATATAGCATTTGATTTCCCCAAATTCCAACAAAATCATACATCACAATATCAATATACTAAAGCATTAATACAGTAGTGCATGATCAAAATAAAAATCATACACCAACATATATAACCCTATAGCTCACGGTAATATGTAAAAATCAAGCATTTGATTTTCAAAAATTCTAAATAAATCATAGAACATATAATCAAGGTCCTAGAGCTTAGTATGTCATTGTAGGATTAAAATAAAATCATACACCAAGGTATGAACCATACATGCTCTCGGTAATATTAAAAATTTAAGCTAGGGTTTTCAAATTTTTTTTAAATAAATTCCTATGAACTCTAAATATATCATGGATCAATATTCCATCCTCAAAACACATCAAAAATAATCGGTCACCATATATACATTTTTAATATTTTCGAAAATTATTTCAATATGACCTATGGTTCGAAAATCATGTATATATGCTAGATTCATTCAAAAATTTAATAAACAAGGTCATAGGATCAACTAAGCATATATTTTCCATATTTTAAATAATAAAACATCAAGAACAATATATAACCATAGATCATTCATAAAAGCATTAAAAACACACATATAAATATATATATAACATTCGAACTCACACATATATATACACCACGATTTTTCTTGCAAAATGTGAGATGAAATCGGTACTAGGTCTTGTATTTACCTTTGATAATGGAATGGAATCAAAGAACAGTGTTAGGGTGTTAGGGTTTTCGAATGGGAGAAGAAGAAAAGGAAGAAAAATTTTTAGCAATGGGGGAGAGGGTGTTCGGTTCTCAGCAGCAAATGGGGAAGGAAATATGTGTTTGAGAGGGGTGAGGGGGGTATAGTGGAATGGGGTGAAAGGGGAAGAGTCCCCTCCCTTATTGTCTTTCTCTCTCTATCGGTCACTCACCCACACACACACCCAATGGAAGGAAAGTAGCCTAATGATGAGGAGGTAGTGATCATTGGGCTAGGTTAAAAGGAGTGCATGCATTTGGCTCACAAATAGGTGGTATCCCATGCTTGTTGGAGAAGGGTGGCAAGATATATAGGGGTTTTAGGGGTGGGATTTAATTTTTATTCCATCCCTAATACTATATATTAATCATATATGATCATAGATATATAATACAAGCCATTAAAAATAATTAAAACATCTTATAGCACATATTCAAAATTATCGAGAATAATTGGGAAAATAGGATTAAAAATTATAAATTACACCTATTATTGATACTCATGTTAATTTCGATCAAAATATACTCATATATATCACAATATCTGATTTAGATAATAAATAATAGCTTAGGATAAAATAATGGTATCATTTTATGTGAAAAACCTAAGTTTAAATAATTAGGGTTTTTCGAAAATCACATTTTGTGATTATCGAGTTTTAATGCCAAAAATTCGATTTTAATACTTATTAATACAGTAATTTTATAAAATAATAATAGGAAATTAATTATAATAATTTCACGAGCATTAAACTCATTTTCAAAACGTCACTAGTCGCCGACGCTCAAAGCATCTCAAAACGCTCAAAATCGACTCATCTCAAAATGGTCGCAGAAGCTCTCGCACTTACTTAATAATTATATTCCATTTAATATAGGAATTAATATGGAAATTAATTCCAAGCTTTACTGCTCAGAAAATTCCATGAAATACTGACGTTCGATATGCGTTCGACGTTAAAATAATACTGTCGAACCATATCATATTATTTCAAATCCTTAATTCACAATCCTCAGTGAATAAAAAGGAATTTGTTACTATAATACTGAATCGAAATCACAATATTCGATGTCATACAGAAAATAATATACGACAAAACCCTAATTTACGGGTTTAAAATACCGTAATTAGACGTTCGTTTCTTTGGAATATTACATTCCACCCCCCTTAAAAGAAATTCCATCCTGGAATTTGCATACCTCTAGAAAAACAATTTGGGGTATCGTTCTTTCATCGCTTCTTCAAGCTCCCACGTGGCTTCCTCTCGTCCGTGGTGTCTCCACAAGACTTTGACTAACGAATCGACTTGCTCGTTGTTGTTGGACTTTATGGTCGAGGATTGCCGCCGTTCTTCTTCATAGCTCATGTCCGCTTGAGAGTCACGCCTTCTTGGTGGATCACGTGCTTTGATCGTGAACGATTTTCGCAATCGCGATACGTGAAACACATTGTGAACATTCCCTAGGTTTGGCGGTAGGGCCAACCTATAAGCTACTGGACCTATCCTCTCTAGGATCTCATAAGGTCCTATAAAGCGGGGTCTCAACTTTTCTTTCAGTCCAAACCTGTCTATTCCTTTCGATGGAGAGACTTTAAGAAACACTTTGTCTCCCTCTTCAAATTGTAGCTCGGATCTACGCGTATCAGCGTAAGATTTTTGTCTATCCTGAGCTTCTCTTATCCTCAGCCTAATTTGTCGAACGATCTCGATCATCTCGTTCACTGCATCTGGCCCTATGACTTTTCTCTCACCGACTTCATCCCAATAAAGTGGTGATCTACACTTCTTGCCGTACAAGGCTTCGTATGGGGCCATGCCGATCGTCGCTTGGTAGCTGTTGTTGTAGGCAAACTCAATCAGAGGTAAAAGTTCTTCCCATTTTGCTCCTCGATCCAACACTACTGTTCTAAGCATATCTTCTCCGTCGGATCGTTCTTTCCGACCGTCCATCGTGCGTGGATGAAATGCCGATCAAATTTAGTTTAGTACCCAATTCTCTCGCAAGCTAATCCGTATCTGATGTGAACTTGGAGTCTCTATCGAGGTAATAGATTTTGCACTCCATGTAATCGTATAATTTCCTTAACGCATAACCGGGCCAATTTATCAGATCCATAAGTGTTTTGAATCGGTAGAAAGTGAGCACTCTTGGTAAGTCTATCCACAATTACCCATATGGCTGTGTTTCCTCTTTTTGATTTGGGTAAGTTCGTAACGAAATCCATCGTTATCTCGTCCCATTTCTACTCAGGTATTTCCAACGGTTGCAACTTTCTGTAAGGTCGTTGATGTAACGCCTTCACCTGCTGGCAAACAAGACAGCGTTCTACGAAAGAAGTTATGTCTCGTTTCAT
Source organism: Salvia rosmarinus (assembly GCA_036937905.1). Classification (NCBI taxonomy): domain Eukaryota; kingdom Viridiplantae; phylum Streptophyta; class Magnoliopsida; order Lamiales; family Lamiaceae; genus Salvia; species Salvia rosmarinus. The sequence continues at coordinate 18,076,344 of CM072823.1, read as the reverse complement.
GTCTTCCCACCAAAACTTTTCCTTCAGGTCTTGGTACATTTTAGTACTACCTGGGTGGGCGGTGTAGGGTGTATCGTGAGCCTCACTCATAATTTCATTTTGAAGCTCGGCGTTGTCTGGAACGCATATTCTACCTTCAAACAATAGGGCGTTGTCTGACGCCTCTTGGAAATTCTTAAATCCTTCGACCTTTACCCTTTGTCCGATCTTTTCTAACTTTTCCTCCATCCTTTGTCTCGACAACTTTTCTTAGATCGATGTCGCGCGAGTGTAGCGATACAACTCACAATTGTCTCGGGTGGTTCAACCAGCTCGATCTTCAATCTTTCAAACTCTTCAACGAGTTTTTCTTCCCGCGAAAGAGACATCCTAGCTTGATCGGCTCTTACGACTTAAGGCGCCGCCTACTACATTCGCCTTGCCCGGTGGTAGTTGATACCACAACGTAATCTTTCACTAGTTCGAGCCATCTTCGTTGTCTCATATTCAAATCTCGCCTCAAGAAATACTTTAAACTCTTATGATCCGTGAAGATCTCACATCTCACCCGTAGAGATGGTGTTCCAAATTTTCGTGGCATGAACCATCGCCGCTAATTCCAAGTCATGGGTTGGGTAGTTCACCATGCGGTCCGAGTTGTCGGATGCATAAGCTATCACTTTCCCGCTTTGCATTAAAACACAACCCAGCCCGCCTTAGAAGCGCCTCAGATAGACCACATACTCTTTGTCCGCTCGAACTGCTAGAACGGTGCACTTGTCAACTTCTCCTCGAGTATTTGGAAACTCGCCTCACATTCATCACCCGCTTAAATTTGATTCCTTTCGAGTAGTCGGGTTATCGGCCTTGCAATCTTGGAGAATCCTTCATGAATCTCCGGTAATAACCAGCTAGTCCTAGGAAACTTCTAACCTCATGTTGAGTCCTTAGCGATTTCCATCCTTGCACTGCTTCTACTTTGGCCGGATCTACTTTTATGCCTTCTGCGGACACGATGTGCCCGAGGAACATAACTTCCTTCAGCCAAAACTCACATTTGCTAAACTTAGCAAACAACCTCTCATCTCTCAAGGTTTGTAGTACCGATTGTGATCCTCTTCATTCTTCGAATAAACAAGGATATCATCTATGAAGACCAAAACAAATTTATCCAAAAATGGATGAAATACTCTGTTCATAAGGTCCATAAATACAGCTGGTGCGTTGGTCAATCCGAACGGCATAACTATGAACTCATAGTGGCCATATCGGGTTCGGAAAGCCGTCTTAGGTACATCCTCAGATCGTATCTTCAGCTGATGGTATCCTGACTTGAGATCAATTTTTGAGAATACTCCTGCTCCTCGCAATTGATCAAACAGGTCATCAATTCTGGGTAAGGGATATTTGTTCTTTAGTGTCATCTTATTCAGTTCTCGATAATCGATGCACATTCTCAAAGAACCATCCTTTTCTTAACGAATAAAACAGCGCCCCCCCAAGGTGAAACACTTGCCTAATGAAACCTAGATCCAACAATTCTTGAACTGGATCTTCGCCTCCAACCCCTTTGGGGCCATCCTATAGGGCGCCTTCGACATCGAGCCGATCCGGTTCCAAGTCGATGGTGAACTCTAGTTGTCATCGTGGGTAACCTCGTAGATCCTCGTGAAATACGTCCAAAATTCTCTGACAACTTCAATATCTTCAATCCTCGCTTCGGGTTTATCTTCCCCGTTCAAGTAGACAAGGAATGCATGGCATCCTTTCTGGCTCATCATCTTCCTCACTCAGAGCCGATACGATCGAACTCTTCTTCCCATGCTGATTCCATGGAAATGCGTGGCTTTTGTCCGTGAAAGTGAAATGATATTTTCCTTTCCTTGCAAAGGATTGTGGAGTAGTTCTTGGCTAACGAGTCCATTCCTAGGATTATGTCTACATCATCCATGGGTATTATGTTTAGATTGTTAGCCGTAACCTTAAGTGATCCTAGTGTCAATTCTAGGTTCGAGCAAAAGTGTGTAATACCATAATCCCTCCTATAGGCGATGAGATTCTCATATCCTAGCTTGCCTTTTCGCACCTAAGTCCCAAAGATTTCACGCATGATTTTGCTATAAAAGAATGCTAAGCACCAGATCGAACAATACTATAACAGTATGTTGAGAAGAACTCCCATACCGCCAGTTTCCTGATTTTGCTCGCTCGCCTCCGTGTAGGCGAAGCTCTAGCCCGGGCCGGCCGAGGCCGACGGGCTGGTCCTTGTTGGTTCGACGGCCGCCGGCCGCTGCGGCCATTTCTTGCGCGTGGCGGCCGCCTTGGTTGTTGCGGTGGTTGCTTTGCCATCGTTGTTGCGGGGTTGCTTGTTGGAGTTGTTGTTGAGGCCGGGTGGAACTGCTATGAGGTTGGGGCTGAAATCAGATAGCCCTAAGCGGTTGGGCATTGCTTGGGTTGATTTGCCTCGTAATTGCTTCCCAAGCACTCGAGCAATTATCGCGTAATGCCCTTTCGCCCGCACTTGAAGCAGCTTCACAACGCTTGTCGTGCACATTCCCTTGTGCACCCTATGGCATCTAGGCATGGAGGAGCCCTTATTTGATCCTCACGGCCTCTTGTCGGTGGAGCTAAAGTCGCCTCTTCCAAATTTGTCCCGGTTGGACCAGATTCCTTACCACGGGCGCCAGGACTAGCATCCCCATAATTCCCTCGGTTGTTATTTCCACGATTGGGTTCCTCTTCCTTTTCCTCTCGTCCGTAGCGTTGTGTGTCGAGCCGACACCGACTTATCGCCGAACATTGTCGCCTCAATATCTAAAGCTCGTGCAAGAGCTTCATGTAAGTCGTCGTCTCCATGGTCGGCAAGAGACATCCGATCTCCATCCTCGTGCCCGACCTAAACTTTTCCGACATTTTAAGTCGGTGTCTACTTGCTCGTGCATATCCGACATCTCGCAGAAAGCGCGATCATAGTCGGTCACGCATAACTTCTTGCTTCAAACAGAAAAATTCGCCCTTTCTCTTCTATAGCTCTTGGGTATGTATTTCTCATACAGCTCTCTCTTAAAGTCTTCCCATGAGAACACTTCTAGTTGCTCGGCAGTAAAGGTCTTTTTCCTGGCCTCCCACCAGAAATCCTCGGGTCCATTTAATTGGAAGGCCACACAGGATAGTCGCTCCTGTGTTGTGCATCGTAGAAAATTAAAGATCCGTTCAATGGTTCTGACCCATTGTTCCGCTTCCTCTGGGTTACCCTTCCCATTAAAGGTAGGTGGGTTCTGCCTTAGGAACAACTCTTCGATCATGCGATCGGGTTGAGGTGGAGGTGGTGGTTGGGGAATGTCCTCAGCTTCTTGTTCGGGGATTCTACCCCTTCCTCTAGGCCTTCCCCGACCTCGGCCTCTGGGTTCCTGCTCCGGATTTCTTCTCGGAGGCATGCTGCTATAGAAAACAGGTAATCATCAAACACTTATTCCTTCCATAGCTTAACATACCTAATACTATCATGGCCTCATTGCAAAACGATTTCTAAACAAAATATTTCATCCTTAACAAACATAATTTGCCGCAAAAGCCCTATTCAGGGTCATATATATATATATATATATATCCAAAAATTTATGCCATAGGCAGGATGTTCAAAACCAAAGAGCCATAAACAAAACATAAATTCCGGCCCACACGGCCTTCCAAAATTCGTGGTTCTAGTTCCATCAAAACCATACACAAAAGAAATGACATAAACCATCCATAATAAAATTCTAACTAAGCTTCATCTAGTGCCTTCATCGCATCTTCCCACCGATCGTCCTCCTGGGTCTTCCTCTTCCTCGAATCGCCCTCACCGCCGAAATCATCCTCGCGGGTCGCACTGGATGGTCCCGCCCATCGCCTTCCACCATCGGTATGTCACGCATGGGGTTGAAGTCGCCGCCGCCATAGAGCTCATGGTCATGGCGGATCGGGCAGAGGTATAGCGGATCGGCCATAACCATCTCGAGGCATCTGTTACCCTCATCCGCGCCGTCCCGCGGAAGTGCTCGACCGGTGGTACGGATGGGGCCATAGGCGGTGGAGGTGCTAGCGGTGGACGACGGGTGACCTACAGGTAGAGGAGGAACACGGCTCTCCCAAAGCTCTCGCATGCCGCCTCTCCAAGCGAGCGGGCTCGCCTCGCCGAATCGGACGGAGGCACAACTGGTCGATCCGCCTCGGGACCTCAAGATATAGCCACTCGCGACTCATCCCGCCAGTGTACTCCCGTGGAGGAGATAGGGTCCTCTCGGCGTTGTTCAGAATATCAGAGACGTAAGTCGATGACTTACGAATCTGGCGGATCTCCCACCGTGTCGTAGCTTCCCACCGCCCGGTATATATAATCTCCGATATCTCTCGGCGTAATCTTCCCAAGTACAAGGGAGTATAGATGGCGCTGGATGCCATCATAGTCGGGCCGCGCCATGGGCTCAAGCGCCTCCAAAGGCGGAGATAATATGCCGAAACTCGCCAAGTCCTCTCCAAGAGACATCCAGCTGGAGCGGTAAATACTCATCACCTCCTCGGGGGTCGGGTGTGGTCCAATCCTCGTCCGAGCGATATATCTCATCCCCTCCATCTGTCACGATCAAAACTAACATAAGTCAACTATCGTCATCTCAAAAGCAAAAAGGATAACTTAAGTACAACGAGAAGCAACTAGGTTAAAACTAAACAATCTACAAGGTAGGCAACATCATAAGGTACAACACATATCACAACTTACCTTCTTAGTCTTACCCAACGTATACATATAACCTAATAATGCCTTGATATATAGGCTATGCTATGAAGTCCTTGTCTTATACTAAACATTTAAACTAAAGTTCAACGGACTCTATCGTATTCTGGAGACAAAATTAGGGATTCTGTTCTTCACAACAAATGAAGATCAGTGCGTTAGGAGTACGCAGGTGAAAACCATGCGTAAATCGGAGCCCTAACGAAAGAGATCTAGCTAAAACAAATTTACTGCGCAGTGCAGGAAATTTGCGCGATCGTGCCAAAATGTAATTCGAGACGTATGTCGATGTAATACGTCTACCAAATCCACGTCTTTAGGTTGAGGCTGAACATTCTGAAGCCGTAATTGATGTTCACATCATGATTCGTGTCGACGGTCACTCATGTCGAAGTGGTGATGAAATGTCGACGCTGCTCTTCCTTAAGGTTGATGTCGCCTTGTTCATCCTTCACGCTTGTCTTCGTCGCTTGAGTTCATGGCTATCATCCTTTTCATTCTCCATATCGTTCTTTTGTTCTCGTAAGGAAAAAGAAGTTTATACTTCTATGTTCTTTCACGATACGTGATCATGCTCCTTAGAGTCTAGGTTCTTCTTGTGGTATCATATCGTTCATCGAAGACAAAGTTTTGAGTTTGAAAATGAAGTCTAACTTGAGAACTTAAAAGTAAAGTTTCAAAACGATAATCATAGTCAACTCATACATGTATATCAAAATGAATTCATCCATTCCATGTTAATCATTCAACTTAGTACCACCATGTACTTCCATAATATCATAACCTTCCTCCCAAAAATGACTTTTCCATTTTCTTTGAAAAACCCTTTCAACTTGCTCATCATTAAAAAAATTTCATTTCATGAGTTTGAGAAAGAAATCAGTTACCTTTTTCCCGGTTGAGCTCGATGTGATGGAGTGTTGAGAGGAGTCAGTAGATTTCTAGAAGTCCAGTGACTCGATCTAGACTTAGAATTTTAAAGGTCTTGGGTTTCAAAGAGCAACAAGGTTTCGATACCACTGTTACGTCCCCACTCCGGATAACCCGGACCGAGGGTGACTAATACTAGGAATAGTATTTTAGGACAAAAAGGCTAAGATGGAGATACTTATTACTTGAAAACTAGCATGCTTGGACATAACATAAGATGATATCTTAACAATTCAAATGGTTTAGGCCATCAGACCCAAAGATTTAACACTGATCTGATGGACCTCAATAGTTCATGACATCGTAGTTAACATAAAAGAGTTCAGAGATTGCAGCGGAAAGTGTGTGAATACATATATGGAGATATGTATTCAAGGTGAAACCACAAATTCTAAATAGACTGGTCAAGGACACCGGACTCCTCAACACCTCCTCCATCACCACCATCAGAGCTCAACCTGCACATTTAAAAACAAATATGCAGGGCTAAGTACAAATAATGCACTCAGTGGACTCATGCCGAAAACATTTGATAATTTGATTACACTGCCAATATCATGGTAAGTCACAAGGGTTTTAGTTGAAATGCCTTGTGCTTACTAAAACATTTTCAGTCAGAACATCATCGAGCATTTTCCTCGTGTGTATGATCCATATCCCATAATCATATCTCATCACAATATCAAAGATCAAACGTCGAGAGGAGGCCTCCTTCTACGACGCCAGAATCGGCCGTTACCCATACAAAGACACAACACGCTCAGTGTACACGTTAGCCCTAGCTGTGCATTTATCCTCCCAAGATAGGACCCGATATCGATTTCATAAAAAGGTTGGGTGCGACCCAACAAATGACAGATCATATCATGTCATCCAACCTTCACGCCATGCATAATGATAGATCCATACACAAAATGTAAATATTTTGGCGTGTAATGTTGTAAATATTTATCAACAGATGAAGACTAAGCATTGTAAATAAATTCATTTTAGAAAGATAGCGAAGTCACATTTTGTTTGAAAAGAATGCCCACCTGGACTATGGTTCATCTTAATTGAGTCTTAGGTTCGCTTTCCACGTCATCGTCCCAATCGCCTTCGTCACGTCCACACCTTAACGTAAAAACGATATTTTAGTACGTCGTCACGCTTATCGAGACTCTCAAAGTTTAAGACAAATTCGATATTCTATATCGATGTAACCTGAATTCCTCAATGAATTCAATACGCTTTTGAATACGTAATTCAATTGAACTGTTCTCGTTCTTCGAGATACGCTCAACTATTTCGCTTAACCTTTCCGCTTAAACGCTCAACGATAAGCACGCTTTCTTGATATAAGGATTTCATTTGTGAAATCTTTTCTTACTAATGTGGTATCACACTCAATTAGTACGCCTTACGCCAGACAGCGTATTTATCGGACGTGTAATCGTACGTTTGACTTTAAAAGTCAACGAAGTCAACATCGGTCAATAAAGTCAACAATTTTGACTTTTAAATAGTAATTTCTTACCATTTCATTTTATAAATCGAGTTTCGATCGATTTAAAATCGTAAAGTCCTATTTCCCGATTTGTCACGTAAATCAAAGGAAATATAAATAATTTTCGCAATTATTAATCCTTTTAATAATTAAAACTTATATTTTCGATTTAAAAACGTTATTAAATAAACGTTTGTCTCAAACATAGTAATCTATGTTTATAAAATTTTATAAAATCCAAATATGTCTAAAATAATTATTAGACATATATTTTATTAATAAATGAATTAAAAGGATTTAAAATTATTATTATATATCGAAAATTAAAATTACCAAATCTTTAGAAATAATTAATTAAAATTACCAAATGACTTTACAAATTTTTTCTAAATTAATATAGTGTATTATTATACACTATGGTCCAGAATAAGAATTAATATCATCCATATGATATTTGTTTGTCATTTATTAATATATATATATATATATAGGTCACGGTATTTTCGAAAATTAGGGAATAATTGTCCAAAAATTCCCAAAATTGATATACACTTAGTATAATGTCCCAATATTAATATATATCACAATTATAACCTATAGTCCATCATAACCATTCATTCATGAATAAACTCACATTATTCTCGGTATTTTCGAATAAATACCAAACAATTATCAAATAATTCCCAAAAATTCTAATTAAATCATAACATGATTAAACATTATATTATAACATTGTAACATCAAAACATCAACCAAACCAATTGAAATCATCACCATATGAGCATACAAGCTCTCGGCTTTTTTGATTATTTTTGGTTTTTGGTTTTCAAAAATTCCAACAATTATAAACTATGATTATATACTATAGTACAATAATATAACATCATTTAATCATCAAAAACCAATTAAATCATCACCATTCTCAAGCCATAGCTTTCGATTTATTTGATTTAAATAGGTATTTGATTTCCAAAAATTCTAACAATGATACACTATGTTTATATATCATAGTATAATAATACATCATAACATTAATCAAAACTAAATTAAATCATCACCTCAAGGAGCTTCAAGCTCACGGTTTTTTTGATTTAATATAGCATTTGATTTCCCAAAATTCCAACAAAATCATACATCACAATATCAATATACTAAAACATTAATACACTATTGCATGATCAAAATAAAAATCATACACCAACATATATAACCCTATAGCTCACGGTAATATGTAAAAATCAAGCATTTGATTTTCAAAAATTCTAAATAAATCATAGAACATATAATCAAGGTCCTAGAGCATTAGTATGTCATTGTAGGATTAAAATAAAATCATACACCAAGGTATGAACCATACATGCTCTCGGTAATATTAAAAATTTAAGCTAGGGTTTTCAAAAAAATTTAAATAAATTCCTATGATCTCTAAATATATCATTGATCAATATTCCATCCTCAAAACACATCAAAAATAATCGGTCACCATAAATACATTTTTAATATTTTCAAAAATTATTTCAATATGACCTATGGTTCGAAAATCATGTATATATGCTAGATTCATTCAAAAATTTAATAAACAAGGTCATATGATCAACTAAGCATATATTTTCCATATTTTAAACAATAAAACATCAAGAACAATATATAACCATAGATCATTCATAAAAGCATTAAAACACACATATATATATATATATATATATATAACATTCGAACACACACATATATATACACCACGATTTTTCTTGCAAAATGTGAGATGAAATCGGTACTAGGTCTTGTATTTACATTTGATAATGGAATGGAATCAAAGAACAATATTAGGGTGTTAGGGTTTTCGAATGGGAGAAGAAGAAAAGGAAGAAAAATTTTAGCAATGGGGGAGAGGGTGTTCGGTTCTCAGCAGCAAATGGGGAAGGAAATGTGTGTTTGAGAGGGGTGAGGGGGGTATAGTGGAATGGGGTGAAAGGGGAAGAGTCCCCTCCCTTATTGTCTCTCTCTCTCTCGGTCACTCACCCACACACACACCCAATGGAAGGGAAAGTAGCCTAATGATGAGGAGGTAGTGATCATTGGGCTAGGTTAAAAAGGAGTGCATGCATTGGCTCACAAATAGGTGGTATCCCATGCTTGTTGGAGAAGGGGTGGCCGGCGCATATAGGGGTTTTAGGGGTGGGATTTAATTTTTATTCCATCCCTAATACTATATATTAATCATATATGATCATAGATATATAATACAAGCCATTAAAAATAATTAAAACATCTTATAGCACATATTCGAAATTATCGAGAATAATTGGGAAAATAGGATTAAAAATTATAAATTACACCTATTATTGATACTCATGTTAATTTCGATCAAAATATACTCATATATATATCACAATATCTGATTTAGATAATAAATAATAGCTTAGGATAAAATAATGGTATCATTTTATGTGAAAAACCTATGTTTAAATAATTAGGGTTTTTCGAAAATCACATTTTGTGATTATCGAGTTTTAATGCCAAAAATTCGATTTTAATACTTATTAATACAGTAATTTTATAAAATAATAATAGGAAATTAATTATAATAATTTCCCGAGCATTAAACTCATTTTTCAAAACGCCACTAGTCGCCGACGCTCAAAACGCCTCAAACGCTCAAAATCGACTCATCTCAAAATGGTCGCAGAAGCTCGTACTTACTTAATAATTATATTCCATTTAATATAGGAATTAATATGGAAATTAATTCCAAGCTTTACTGCTCAAAAATTCCATGAAATACTGACGTTCGATATGCTCGACGTTAAAATATATCGTCGAACCATATCATATTATTTCAAATCCTTAATTCACAATCCTCAGTGAATAAAAAGGAATTCGTTACTATAATACTGAATCGAAATCACAATATTCGATGTCATACAGAAAATAATATACGGCAAAACCCTAATTTACGGGTTTAAAATACCGTAATTAGACGTTCGTTTCTTTGGAATATTACACTTTACATTATAACATTCTCAAGTTCTCATGTGGCTTTCTCTTGTCCATTGGTTTTCCATTGGACGTTTACTTAACGGTATAAACTTGCTTCTCAACCGTTGACTCTTACGATCACAATATATAGTCGCATATTCTTTCTCGATACTCAAATCTTTATTTGAGAATAACATCGTAGTGATGAATCACGTGTTCTGAACCATACACGTACTTTCTTATCTATGCCACGTGGAAATATTCTGTACATTCCCCAAATTTGGTGGAAGTATCAATCTATAGACTACTGAGTCTAACTCTCTAGGATCTCGTAAGGTACTAATAAAACGTAGTCTCAACTTTCCTCTTTCTTCAACATAATAATTCTTTTCAAGGAAGAAGCTTTAAGGAACTTTATCTCTGCATTTAGAATGCAATTCATAAATACGCATATCAGCGTAAAACTTTTGTCCATAATGAGCTTCTTTTATTCTTTGCCTAATCTGGCAACCATCTTAATCATTTCAATCACAGTGTCAGCCTTATAACTTTCCTCTTACTTCCATTATCACAACAAAGAAGTGATCGTCACTTTCTTCGTACGATATCTAATATGGCCTATATTGACCATTTCTCGATAGCTATTGTCGTAGGCGATACTTCATAAATGGAAAAGAGCGTTTTCAACTTGTACTTCGATTTGACACTGATGTCCTTAACAAATCTTTAAACGTTCGTATTGTTCTTTCAACTGTCCATCTATCTCTGTGCGCAGAAATTGTGCTAAAGTTCAATCTCGTGTTTCTTTTGTAAACTAATTCAAAGTCTAGAAGCAACTTGGAATCAGATATGATAGATTTGGTACTTCATTTAAACGTACGATTTCTTTTATGTATAACTGGACTAACTTATTAAATTCATGAGTAATTCGCATGGGTAGAAAATAAGTACTTTTAGTAAGTCGATCCACTACTACCCATATAGCAGTGTTTTCTCTTTCGACTTTGACATCTTTCCCTTGTTCTCCTATTATCCTTTTCTTTAGTTCTGACGTCAGAGTGAGTGTAGCAATACGACCCATAACCATTTCTGGTTGTTCAACCATCTCTAATTTCATTTCTTCAAACTCTTCAACGAGTTTCTCTATCCTTGCACTGTTTTAACCTTTTGCCAGGTTCACATGGATTCATTCCTTTGGAAGACACAAATTGTCTAAGGAATATTATTTCTTTAAGCCGAATCCCTTAAATAAACTTGGCGATATTTGTTTGACTTTGATGTCTGCAAGATAGTTCTCAAGAGCTCTTTATACTCTTTCTTGCCCTTCAAATATATGAGAATATCATCTATGAAATTTTAAGACAATTTGTCTTAGTATGCGCGGAACACTCGATTTTTGAGGTTTATGAACACGGCTGGCGCATTAGTTGGTCCGAACGGCATAACTATAAACTCATAGTAGCCACATCTTGTTTGGAAAGCCATTTTGGGTACATTTTAGCTCGTAACTTAAGTTGATTATAGTCCAATTGAGATCAGTTCTCGGGACTATTCTTGCTCTTTTCCACTGGCCGGATACTCATTTATCCTTGGTAATGGGTTTTTCACTCTCAATAATTTATACACTTTCTTAATGGGCTATGTTTCTTCTTGACAAGCAAGCTGGATGTTTCTTAAGATGATACACTAGGTCCGATAAAACTTAGATTCCATAACCTTTAATTTTGAAACTCTGTCCTTCCAATTTCCTTGAAGTCATTCGATAAAAGTACTTTTGACACGGTTTAATAATGGTTCTAGGTTAATAGTAATACTCTAGCTACCTATCAGATGGTAATCTTGATAAGTTGTCAGAAAATGTCTAGAAATTTCTCGAACAATTTCCACATCCTCGACCTTCATTTCCACTTTTCATTCTCTGCTTAGATAAATAGGGATTGCTCGACATCCCTTCTTCTTGTTTATTATTCTCCTTATTTGCAGTGTGGGTAAGGTCAAGTTCCTTCCCCATGTGGATTCCATAGAAACTCGTAGCTTCTTGTCCGGAGAAATGGAACGAAATTTCCCTCTCCTTGTACAATCCGAAGGAATATTATTTCTTTACTAAAGTCTTAAGTGATTCTAAGTTCAATTCTAAGTTCGAGTAAATATGTGTCTGACAATCATGATTTCTCCTATGGTGAAAAGATTTTCTTTTCTTGATCTGCTTGTTTCGACTTAGGTTCTAACCTATCTACGCATGTCTTTACGATGAAAGAATGTAAAGTATTCTTTTCGAACAAAAGTACTATAGGTATAGGTACGTTGGGAAGTTTTTCGTACATGTCATGTTTCCTTGATTTCGTTTGTTCCTTCTTCGATGGTAATGTTGTTGCGACGTGGTTGTTGTGGCGAAATATGAATTGCCTTGAGTGGTTGAGCATGGCCTAATTGGTTTGCCCTTCTAGTTTCTCCCTGGCGTCTTCAGGGCAATTATTTGCATAATGGCCCTCCATACCACATTTAAAGCAAATGCCCAATAGGTACTCACCCTTATGCATCTTATGACATTTCGGGCAAGGCGTAGCCCTTATCTGCTCTTGGGACTTCTCATTGGTGTGGAAAACGCTGGACCTTTCCACACTTGCCCTTGTGGCGCCATATTTCCTTGCCATGGCCTTTTGTTACTTGGGTTTCCAAAATTTCCCCGTTTGTAATTATTAAAATTGCCTTCCCTCTTCCTTTTGCCTTTGTCACCAGCATTTTGTGACTGAGGGGGAGTAGGCTTGTCTTCTGGCATTGCTGCCTCAATATCCAACGCCCGACTAAGAGTTTCAGTATAGGTCAAGTCGCCATGACTTGCTAGAGACATCTTTATCTCATGTCTTAATCCAGATCTAAACTTTTCTGCTATCTTCATGTCAGTACTTACCTGGTCCGGAGCATATCTTGACATGTCGCAAAAGATGCGATCATAGTCTGTCACGGACTTGCGTTCTTGCTTTAGGTTGAAGAACTCAATTTCCTTTTTCTTTCTATAGCTTTTAGGAATGTATTTCTCATACATTTCCATCTTAAAGTCTTCCCAAGTGAATTCATCTATTTGTTCTGGTGTTAGGGTTTTCCTTCGGGCTTCCCACCAGAAATCAGTTGGTCTGGTGAGTTGGAAGGTCACACACAAGATAGTCTCTCTCGTGTTGTACAACAAAGGAAATCAAATATCCTTTCTATTGTCCTTACCCATTGCTCAGCATCCTCGGGACTCCCTTTTCCGCTAAAGGTAGGAGGATTTTGCCTTATAAAAAGTTCTTCAATCCTACAATCAGTGGAGGTGAGGGTGGTTGTGGTATTTCTCTTTCGGGCTGTGGGACTCTGCCCCTTCTCCCACCTCTTCCTCTAATTTCTTGTTCAGGCTCGCGTCTAGGCGGCATTTTAGAATTACAAGATATAATTAGCATTCGCATAATGCTTATCGTAATTTATACATAACATCTTCATGCAATCCCTTCATAAGCGGTTTTGGTAAAACCATTCACCCTTTCATGCTCATTATCCGTGGTTTCACGAAAGTTTTAATTTCTCGAAAACAACTTTGTTTAAGCATGATCGTATGGGTGGAGGTATAACGAATGATCCATTAACGAAGATGCTATTATCTCTTACATATTTATTTAGAAGAATTCCTATATTAGCATTTGTGTGCTATCATACGTAATATCCTCTTTGGATATACATCACTTCTCTTTAGTCTTTATTGATTGACTAAGTATTTTCGCATAAAATAAGCCCCTTTGTCTCTATATAACTTAGAGTATGACGGTTTCATCTCAAATAATATATCTACTACTTAATTCACTTCTTTACTTCGAAGGAATTACTTTACTTATCGTAATCAGACCGTTTGTAAAACTTATCTCATATTCCGAGCTATCTCATAACTGTATAGCTGGTAGTTTCCTCAGCTATTCCTTACTCTTGTTTATTTTCTTGAGCATGATATACGAAAGTCATATTACTTTCGTTATACTTTGATTCTCACTTTTAGGGTTAAAACCGTCATCATTCTAATCTATTCTGGTAAGGTGGTACGTTTGTACACCATAACTTAAATTCCAAGCCAAGTACCAATGTTTCATTGCCAAGTATCAACTTCGGGGTATTACTCCCATACTTGGTTTAAATGCTAGGAATAGCCTAGCTGTTCACATATTTCACTATTTGATCCATCGATCACACTATCATTGGTTTAACCAAAGTCTCAAATACTTGGGAATGATTCTACTTAAACATAATCTTTATCGATTTATGGATAAAGCGGAAAACTTGATACTGAGATATACTATCATTCTTTTATATCCATCAACTGAGTCTTATTCATCTCCATCCTTTAAACATGTCCGACCTACTAACGAGGTCTTAGGGACAATCAACTATCTTAAAGATAAGTTGTAATCTTTCTCATTATATCATAATAAGAGGGGGTTATATCCCAAGGATATCATATACTTTTCTCTGCTTCTACTCCAGCATTTAATGCTAAAGAGCATCTCGTTTATAACTTAATCATCATACACTCACGTGGTGGTGTATAACTTTACTGTTACCAGTACTGGGAATGCCCATCAAGGGTCGATCCACCTATGTTTATCATAAAAATATATCTCGTCTCATCGAGAACTTCTTTACATCATATCTTGATGTCTATCATTTTACTGATTTGAAACTTTTAGGTGACAAGATGTGTCAACCTATATCATACTGATTGGTTTCGAGGATTGAAGATAATTCATCATGCAACTTCCAAGAAGTACGGGTTCACAATTCAAGATGTCATTTCTGAAGGTTTGGAACAATATGTTCTATAAACTGAATAATTGGGAGATAGGGTCCGAAGACCAGAATAACGGCTACTGAGATTTCTTTGGTCATATGGGGTGGCCAGACCCGTCACAAATACTTTCTCAGTCACATGAAGGTTTGATTTCAAGAGAACGCTTCAATGAAATTTCCGGGTTACAAACTTCTTTTTAGAACAGGTGAGAGTTCAATTGATATCTCAATCGAAATTGGATCATAGAGTTAAAACTTAATGACAGAATTTGGGTTATGAAGAAAATTTGAAACCTTATACAACTTATTTTAGTTGTCATCAAAGGTTCTCATGTATACACATGCTATAACTCTTCTTGTACTACTGGGAATCTTACTTTCTAGTAGCATTCTAAGATTCCCGTCACACTGTAGAGTTCTCATTCTATGTACGTCACAATACCAGTATCAACTGTTTCTTTGATCATATTCTTATTTCGTTTCTAACGAGAAAGTCATAGTCAATTTGGATTTCCGTCATACATGAACATCCAAACAAAACACTATACTCATGTCACTGTAGTATAGTGACATTCATTATCTCGAAATCATTATTCTCGTCTTTGCTCTTTGATTTTCTGCTCTTTGTTCTCTCCATTCAACTCGAGATTCTTATTTTGATCTCGCTTCTGTCTCATGACAGGCTAAAATTCTCATAGTTCTCTTTCTATGTTCTTTCGCAAAAGGGATCATACGACTTAAACAGTCTATGTTCTTTTGGGATGACATATCCATAATCAAAATAACTGAAAATTTCAGAACTTTAAACATTCATAACATAACTCTTTCATAATAATCATGCTCATTGAATTTTACGAATTCAAAGATTTCACTTTCGACATATCAATGTCAACACTTTCTCATATAACATTATCATAACAATATCATATGTTGGTAGCGAATCAACAACTTTCATAACAAAATTCTCATTGAATTTCATGAATTCAAAGACTTCTCTTTTGACATATCAATGTCAATAACAATCATTCTCATTGAATTCCATGAATTCAAAAATTTCTCTTTTGACATATCAATGTCAATGCTTTCTCATATCACTTTCAACTCTTTACAACATAAAACTTTATTGCAACATTTGCAATTTCTTTCACTTTTAACAATTCTCATAACTTTCATCTCTTTGGAAACATCATTTTCCACTTTCCAACTTTTCATTTCAAAACTTTGAGAAAGGGCATTTACTTTCAAACTCTTTCATTTTCAAAACTGAGAAAATCATTTTCCTAACGCATATTAGATCTTTTAAGTTTTCCATGAATATGCAGTCCCATACCTGCATACTCTTGGAATCCTTTGAGCTTTCCTTGAATATGCAGTCCCATACCTGCATATTCTTAGAATCTCTCTCATTTCAAAGCTTTCATTTTCTTGAAAAATCATTACACTTTAATAACTTTCACTTTCAAACTTCTCATTCTCATTCTCAAAACTTTGAGAAAGTCATTTACCTCTTTCCCGGTTGAGCTTGATGTGATGGAGTGTTGGTCAGCTGATCTCTAGAAGTCTAGTGACTAAATCTAGACTTAACTTTGAAAGAAGTTTGGGTTTCAAGGAACGAACGGCTCTGATACCACTTTGTAACAGCCCGCAACCCAAAGTACGGATTAGTAGGGACTGTTAATTGAAATGGGATTAAGTAACAAATAATGACATGGAACACTGAATGGTGTGACATATATCGGGAATATTTCTGGAACTTCATGAGTTTAGGGTTTAACAAAAACATAATGTACATATGACTTCATAATCTAGCAGCGGAAAACATGTGAAGTACACATGTGACGATGTGTATTCAAGGTTCTACTATCAGCAACCAATGACCTGACTGCTCAACACGGCTCCATCCCATCCATCAGCTTAACCTGCATATTTAAAAACAAACATGCAGGGCTGAGTACAAATAATGCACTCAGTGGCTCATTGCCAAAAACATTTTATCAATCTTAAATTACACTGCCCCTTCTGAGTAAGACACAAGGGTTTTATTGAAAAGGCCTTGCGCTTACTAAAACATTTTCTCATTTCTCAAAAACATCGCTTGCGCAAGCATTTTCTCTTTGTGTGTATGATCCATATCACTTTCTCATGAGTTCATCTCATATAACATTCTCTTTAAACGCCGTAGAAGGAGGCCTCCTTCAACGTCGCTGGGACTGGCCGAGAATTGTCCTTTCGGCACACAGTCCACCTTAGTGCGCATCAATCCAGGCTAGGAATAGACTAGGAATTAATCCCTCTAGCACAGGACCCGAATTCAACCTCCAGGCTAGGAATAGACCAGGAATTCATCCCTCTAGCACAGGACCCGAATTCATTCTATAAAATTGGGAGCGACCCAGTTGGGAGCGACCCAACAGCTTTCAATTTCTCAGTTGGCGAACCAACAGCTCCATAGGATTCATATACAAAACATAAACACTTTGGGCAGGTAACTTCATCATCATTTCTCAACAGAAGTACTGTAAATAAATACTTTTCATTTTGTAGAAAGCATCGTAAATAAAAGAGTTTCATTTTGTAGCTTTTCAACACAGTTCTTTTCTAACGTCAACGATCGCTATTCGCTCTCTCACGTAAGGAATTAATTTAGTACGTTGGTCACGTTTTCTAAAACATCCAAGTCTAATAAGATTCGGGATCTTTCTAATACGTCTTACACGTCTTAGCGTGTCTAATCATCGTAACTGTATTTCTACTAGACGTATCACATCATCTTGATCACGTATTAACGTATTTCGTACAATTTTGACTTTAGTCAACACTTTGACTTTTAATAAATATATATATATTTCGAATGCATATATATATATATATATAATTCTTAACTTAAATCGATTTTCAATCTTAATGTCATAAGTCTCGATTTTTTTCCCGTTTTCTAACAATCATGCGCAATAATACGCATACATATGATTAAATTCGCACATAGCACTTTATTTCTAATCTTACGTCACTTAATCAAATATTTTAACGTAAATATAATATTTCTCATTCTAAAAATCACATAAAATCATAGTATGTTTAAAACATCATTTTAGAACATATTATGTGATTATACCTTATAAAAAAAATTAAATAATTAAAACCCATACTTATGAATTTTCGGTATTTATAGGTTAATAAGTATAACTTGTGCAATAATTCCCAAAAATTCACATATCATACTATATTCTCATGGGATCAATAATATGTAATTATATTGATCATAGAAAAATTATACATCACCTAATCTTACCATAATGTTTTCGGTAATTTTGAAAAATATACTAAACAATTTTCAAAAATTCCAATTAAATCACATAACACATAATCACCACCATATATCATCACTATGACATAATTTTCATCAATTATGAATTTCTCATTAATATAGCCTAAGGTCATATTTTCGAAAATATGACTTAGGTCAATTTAATTTTTAAAACTCCAACAAATTCATACAACACTATATTATGAATCTACATCATTAATATGTTATAATATCATTAAATCATGAATTATTTCTCATCATATATTTTTCTTTTAAACTTTCGGTAATTTTATATATATATACTATTGTTTTCCAAAAATTTCACATAAAATCATATAAGCATATTTAATACCATAGATCATTATTTCATGCTCAAATCAACAATTAAAACTCATGTTCATCAACATATGTTCATCAATCATTTTCGGTCCTCACCTATTTTTCATAATCATGCTTAACTTTGTATTAAAATCATAATATAAGCTTAGGAATATCATATAAACATAATTTCTAAACATCTTAGCACATGAACTAAATTTTCGAAAATTGGATCATTAATAAATCAAGCTCATAACATAATATTTCATGGATGAAAATCAAAAATTCTAGCAGTTATACAAAGCTCATAAGATTTCTAACCTTTTAATCGTTGTCGATTTTAAACGGCGAAGGTTTTTATCTAAGATTTGGGATGAACAAGATGATGAACTCTCTCCTTTTTTTTCTCACTATATTTTCGGTACTTAGGGTTCCAAAATGAGAGAATGAAGAACATATCCCATATTTATAGAATTAATCCACTTGTGTGTTAATTATTACATAAAATGATGACTTATCCACTTGTTTAATAAGTCATACTTTTCGGCCCTATTGGTATCAAGTGGGACAAAATTCTATCTTATCCCATAATACTTTATTATATCATCTTATCCATTAATTAATAGTTGGTACCATATTTATCATAAAATAAAGAAACTACAACATTATAGTATATGTGTGTGTGTCTCTCAGCCATGTCCTATAGCATAGGACAAATTTTTATTTTTTTCATATCATATACTCTATTATTATTATATAATAAGATCACCTTTGAAAAGTCAAATATTTCAACTATGATAGGTGGCACTATTATAAGGTTTGAAAAATTATTTTCTTACATTTGAAAGTCATGGATTTCGGCCACTAGGTGACAAGGGCCTTAGGTTACTTGATCAAATTGAATACTACTACTACTTTACACCTAATAACATGATAAGATCATAATCATCACCTCTCATTAATTATAGTATGATATTTATTAATCTTATCACATAAAATGTCATAATTTTCGCCACCTTTCATACAATTGGCACCCCACTTGTGCTAATTGATGATACACCTCATATTATCCTTAATAATATCATATTAATATGATAATTATCACACATTATCAATTAGATAGCAATTAAAATTAATTAATGCTATTTGTACATATTTTCGAGAATTATAGGTCTCAATTGCTAAACATTTTATTTTCTTGTAACAAATAGCTAATACATAGTTATGTGACATATTATAAATCTTATATGATGATTTAAATCATAGAAAATATTTGGAACCATTCTAGATCACAAAACCCAAATTTCGAAAATTAGGGTTTTCGAAATTAGCTTAATTGTTCAATTTTAATTCTTTAATTCTCTAGCATTATTTTGATGATAAATAATGCTCTTATATCATAAAATAATCATAGGAATTTAAATAATATAATTCCATGATCATTGGACTAAGTTATCGAATAGTCTCCAAACGTAGACGTTTGAAACGTCTCAAAACGTTACTAGTTGATTTACCTCTAAAATGTTCATAATTGAGTTGGAATCATTTTATTCATTTCTATAATGATAAGGAATTCAAATTCTAAGCTTCAATGCTTAGAAAATATCGTAAGACTTAACTGTCGAAATTATCCGACGTTAGAATAATATATTCGAAAGAATATTAGAAACTATATTCTTTAATTCACTAAGCATCAGTGAATATCATATAAAAATCATCAGGTTATGCTTAGTCAAAATCGTGCCTTGACTAATTAAGATTTTAATTATCGAGGCTAAACCCTAAATTACGATTTATATTACGTTAATTACGTGTTAAAACTGTGGGATATTACATTATTCCCATATGCACTTTATCGGGAACCCATCCGTTGTACGCATTAAATGCGCATTAAATGCAGATGACAGATCCCGTGTTCGACATCGGCAGGACATCCCGTGTTCGACCTCGTCCCGACGTTACACATTCAACCACAACGTCGTATATCCGACCTCGGTTAAGTAATGCCATATTCAACCTCGGCAAGATGAAGAGCATTCAACTTCGGCCAATTAGGTCCGAACAGAAAGCAACTTCGGCATAACGCCTAGGTAAGGTGAAGCCAAGCGACATGCGACTTGCCTGACGCCTCGGCAGGGCGGAGCCAAGCGACATACAACTTCGGCAGAATGCCTCGGCAGGGCAAAGCCAAGCAACATACGACTTCGGCGGAACGCCTCGGTAAAGCGAAGCCAAGAGACATACAATTTCGCCAGACCACGAATTTCGGCGAGGCAATGGCAGAACAGTCCTCCCTCCAAAACGACCCCACTTCTACGTCTTTTTGGGGGGGATGTGATAGGATACTACCAACCACTCTGGCCAAGATCGTGCCCAATAAAAGTGGGTCCCGACATTAAGCTCGGCCTATGTGAGTTCGGTCCAAGAATACTCATAAACCAGTTACAACTCGAATCACAAGTGGAGACGCAGAAGATTCGGATATATCTAAAAGAATCCTATTTAGAGAAGATCTCGGATTAGAGTCAATTTCAATATAATTGTGTATAAATAGAGGCTAGATTAGACGAAAATTATCAACTACTCTCTTTGCAATCGCTTTCACACTCTCAATACACATATACTCTCTCTTGCTCCGTGGACGTAGATCTATTTTAAAGATCGAACCATGTTAATTATCTGTGTTCATTGCGCATTTAATTCCCTAACGAAATTAAGATTGATCACGTATGAATACGAGTAGTTTACATATGATAACATGCTTCACTCTCTGGCGTGGTTGAGAATAATTTTGACTCGTTACTTATAACAAATTAACAACCAAAAGAGAGAGAGAGAGAGATAGAGTTTGTATATTGCTGTCAAATTTCACCTATCTATATTAGTGGATAAAATGCTATTGAGTTAATCTACTTTACCTCCTTATATCCTTGAAAAGAGCCAATTGTTTGTTTAATTTATGGGATAACCCAAACTCGACATCTTTTATATACGTAGAGCATTTGATTCATTTTGTTTAAGCCGTAGAAACAAACTCTTCAAGAAAATGCATATTTTTATTATGAATATATGCATGAGATTTCAAAAGGAAAATACATAATTTAATATGATAAATTGACTTTTGTGACAATTTTAGCTTAATAAATCAATAATACCACAATCAAATTGATTTTGTAATAGTTTTAGTCCATAAGTAATTTTTGGTACAAAAAAGCACACTCGGCACCCGAAAATGACATATAGAAATTACAAATCAAAAATATCATTATAAAAGACTTACATGCTATATATTATTTCCGGTGCCAAATTGTGCTTTTCGACACACAAAAAAAAACCAATTATAGGCTAAAATTATCACAAAATCAATTCATTAGACTTGATTATGATTTGATTTATTAAATTAAATTGTCACAACATCAATTTATTATACTAAAATTGTTTGTTTTCCCATTTAAAAAAAGAAATCCGTGTAAATTACACTTCTTCGATTCGAGATGGTTTTAGATATGGTTCTCACCATGTCTATTTACTCAATTTCTGGTTCGATTGTTAGGTCAATGCGGAATATTAAGGAAACAGAAACAGCGAAGCCGAACCACGTCGTTAAGAAGTATAATATTGCTATATAACATATAATTTAAGTTTATATACATGGGTCTTTAGGCATACATGAAATCTCGTGGATTGTTAACCTTTTGGGCCTAAATATTGTCTTATTTATTAATCCATTTTTGCAAAACATAACGTAGGTAACCAATTTCAGGTACTGCATCTGAAACTGGAGGTTTTGTTTAAATTGCTCACGGACTTCGGCTTAAGCAACTATAGGGTATGATGCACATGTTGCAACACCTGAAACACGATGTTAAATTTTCCATTAACATTTTTCTTTTGGTTACCAACAGAAAATTTGACCTGAAATTGGAAATATTGTATGTTAGAAACTTTGAAAACTTACCACACATGTTCTTGCCCATCTCCATCTTGAAATAGCCATTGTCCCCCCAGTCAGCTCCCCATGAATTCTTGATGAGCCAATACGGTACGCCGTTTTCAACTCCATAACCAACAGCAAGAACAGCGTGGTTAACATCCTGCATATGGTACAAGAAAAAGGCGAGGTCATCACAGAGATTAAATTTTCTAGTTTATGCATAACAGTATCAGTGACCAGATTAGTTCATGTATAGTAAGAGTAATTGGCACCATTGGATCGCTGCCACAAGTAGTGCTAGTGTAAACTCCACCATTGTATGCTCGAAATCCATCAGCCACCTGAAACGCCACACTTACTGGCCGAACAAATGCAACCGCGTGCTTAAGTTCATCCTCCGCACCCTATGGTTTGTAAAAGTGTTGGGGGAAAAAGTTAAAAACATTTTAGCTATATGTATATGACTTTTTAAGGTATGCATTTTAGCTATATGTATATGACTCTTGTCAGGATCTTACCAGGGTAATATTGACAGAGTCAAATACTTTGACGGCAACATTTTCAGAGGAATACTTGCATACTCCATCCTTTCCAGTGTATGGATATGCAGCCTCAGTCTCAAGCCCACCATTATATTTGATGTATTCGAAGGCTTGAGAGGGCAAGCCACCATTGCAGCCAAAGTTGTTGAAAGCTCCAGCACAATCGACGAGCTGCTGCTCGGATAGAAGAATATTCTTTCCAAATGCTTGTGCATAAGCTGCCTCTAGTGCTCCTGTTGAACTATAAACATCAAACATATTAAGAGCCATGTACAGTTTTTGAAGAAGTCCCAGTATCCAGCAAATACCAAAATCATCTTACCTGAATGTCCAGCAAGATCCACAACTACCTTGATTTTTCACTGGGCTAACAATGCCACTTTCCCTCCAGTCTTTCTGCAATCCATTGCAACCAAGTCAAATACTAGTAGACAATGAAACATAGCGTTCTGCAAAGTCTTAAAATTCAATAGAGTGCAAAGGCCAAGCGAGTCAAACTGGACTGTTATAGGTGCCTGTGAGGCATCCAATTTGGAAATTAAGCATATTAATACTTCAGCATGAGATCCCTTTCAAAAAAGAAATTTAACTTCAGCATGAGAAGAAGCAATCAAAAACGAACTTGTGGACACTAACCACCAAGAACCAAAGTGAGAACAGAAACAAATGTAAGTACCGAAGCAGGAAGGACAGCATCAGTGAGCTTATGGTTGCCCTGTCTTGTAGCAGAGCAGTTTTGAGCAGCTCCCAGTCTATGCCTTTTGAACTCGTCCCATGTCAGATCAGTAAACTCTGTTCATATCGAAAGGACATAAAAATTTCGAGATAGCTTACATGTCCAGACAATATCTTTAATAATAAAAAAAATTACTATATGCACAGCCTAATAGAAGAAGCAGATTGACTTTCTCATTACTTCAGTGTTCATTGTTGTATGCCTATAGATGCAAACTGAATCTACTCATCATGTACAACTATCATATGCAACGCAATCACAGAAATTTGTACTTGTGTTGTATCTGAAGTACAAAGAAAGGAAGCAATACATATAGATGCAAATTACCACAATGAATTCTTCCTCAACTAGCAGTCTCTCCATCCACTACGGATGCTCCCAAAGTTAAGTATTTCAGGTTATCTTTTGACTTGTTCTTTTTTTGGAAAATTTGTTATGTTTTTAGAACATTTTTTTATAGATAGATACTCTTTTAACTTAGGTTTTCAGCACTCACCCACGACTATCTTATTGCTAATGGAGAAACAGCAGATTAAATCAAACAGTCAGTGGTAGGAGCAACAGATTCAACTAAAATACTAACACAATAAGCAAAATTTTGAAATTTTAGGAGTTAATTGATATAAAAATCCGACCTATGCAAGGTCAACTCACTTTATACTATAACTTAAGATGATCCTAGCTCACAACATGTCAAGACAGAAGAAAATAAACGAAGAACTGCGGATTACTAAACAAACAATAGTAGAAGTTCAAGTTACCGTTGACTCCCATAGAGTACGAGAGTCCTTTTTTGTTATGAGATCTGATCATCCTCAAATTCTCTGAAAAAACCTGGAACCTCCTCTGTATCTCCTCCGAACTCTCGTATGTCTTCCCGTACCTTTTCACAATCAAGGAAAAAGTAAAAACCGATGTCAACATGAACTTACAAGAAACAAAAAGAAAAACAGAGAAAAGCACAATCAACCTATGAGCAAAGCGGGCGAAGGAGACGGCGCGGCGCGAGTTGCCGACTGCTTTAAAAATGGACGACTCGAGTTCGTGAAGAGCGTCGACGACTTGCCTGATCGGATTATCCTCGGCGAGGAACTCCGATCCGGATCGTGCGCCTGTGGCGCAGGAGATCAGAACTCCGACCACGAGCAGCAGAAGCCGAGCCATGACGATTTTCTCCGGCGAGGAGGAGAGAGGACAGATCGATGATTAAAAACAAAATCAGCGTGGAGTGAAGCAGATAGTAGACTGGAGAAAGACCAACTGCGTTTTAGGTAGTTTTATCCTATCGAGTTGATGGGGTGGGCCCAACAGGTGCCGTATATAATTGAAGGGTGGGCCCCAGCGGTGTGATGGAGGGCAGCGATTGGGAATGGTGGCCGTGTTGAGCGGGATAGATATTTTAGAAATGAAACAATCAAAGAAGGGATGACGTCGTTGCTTGCGATTGCGTCTATTGGGCGCGTACGCGCGTTCTCTCTGTTATTTTAACGTTATTCTCTCTTGATGAAAACATTCTGTCATATCTCGAATAATGATAGTATATATTTTTGCTATAAATTCACTCATATTTTTTTTTATGTCTAAAAGTAACCCAAATTGTATAAAACTAACTAAATATAATACCCCAAAAATTTGAGACACGTAACGATTCATCCGGATGCTACATATCCATCCCATTAAATTTTAATTGTGATTAATAATCCTTAATTGTAATTTGTGAATCTTCTAAATATACACAAGTTTTTTGTTATAATTTTCTAACTATTGTGTTGGGAGAGTCGTGCTCACACGGTTTCCTCTCGACACAAAGAAGAATGCAATGCCTTTGCGTGCATCTCCAAACGTCTGCTTTGCGCCCACTGGACAAAGACTACTTGACCTCAGACGTGCAACCCACGAGCTTCCTGCACACACAACAGATTGCAAAGCAAGGGAAAAAACGGACAGAAAAGAAAAGGTAAAGAGATAAGATAAAAGAGAGATCGAAAAAATCTCTCGGCTCAGGTGTGGCACTCATGTTCGTCTGCACCTCCACAACCACGAGTCCAACCGAGAAGTTAATTCGTCGGCACAACAACACCATCGGCACCGCCTCATTTCCTGCCCGGACTGCCCTATTTCCTGCCTGGTAGCTTTTCCACCGAGGATGAGAGCAAGCACACAAAGTTGCTTATGGGTAGGATAGATGTGTAGCACTCTTACAACTAGAACGAAAAGGCAGCACACACATATAGCCCTAGGTCTGAAACTCACAAGGAAAGAACAACAAGAAAATGAAGGAACAAAATCAGGGGGATTCCACAGATACTAGGGCACGCGGGGGGAAAAATAGGGCTAAGGGGGATGGGCCAATCTGTGTTGGGCCAACAATTATTCAACATTCTCCACCTTTGGCCCAAATGTGGTGCGCGAGGAAAGCAACAGAGAGGTAGCCGTACAAGAATCATCATCGCCGATCCCCCTGTAAAATCACACAGATAGTACAGGGGAACAATTTTGCCCCTTGCAAAGCCACGAGACTAAACATGGACAAGTGTGTACAAACATAGTTTGTACGGATCACAAAGATACAAAAGGTTCAGCTAACCAAGGTCAAAGTTCAAGATCCTTTAACATGAGACGAGTTTATCAACCTGCAAACACTTAGTACCCATATCAGCAGGATTAAAATCAGTGTGCACTTTCTCAAGCTTAATTATGCCTTTATCAACAATGTCACGTATAAAATGAAACCACACATCAATATGCTTAGTTCTATCATTAAACACAGGGTTCTTGCACAATTGAATAGTAGATTGACTTTCAGAAAAAGCACAACATCTTTATCAAGAAAACTAATTTCAGATAATAAACCTTTTAACCAAATAGTTTCTTTCAAGGCTTCAGTAGTAACAACATACTGAGCTTCAGTAGTAGATAAAGCAACAATATGTTGTAATTGAGATTTCCAACTTATGCATGATCTACACAAAGTAAACTCATAAGAGATGGTGGATTTCCTATTATCTCTATCATTGGCATAATTAGAGTCCACATAACCAACAAGCTTAACTCCATCAGTACACTTAGAGAAAGTCAAACCAAGATTCATAGAAGATTTTAAGTACCTAAGCAACCATTTCAACGCTTCCCAATGCGGCATAGTGGGATTAGACATATAGCGACTTAGACAACTCACAGTATAAGAAATGTCAGGCCTAGTACTAATCATAAGATACCTGACAGATCCTATAACATTGGAATAATGCACTTTCTTCATGACATTCATTTCAGAAGAAGTCTTGGGGGACTGATCCGTACTTAGCACAAAATGAGAAGCAAGAGGCACATTAGAACATTTAGCATTCGACATAGAGAATTTACTCAAAATCTTTTTAACATATGAAATCTGATTAAGCACAAGGGTACCTTGACTCCTATCTCAAACAATATCCATGCTAAGAATTTTATTTGCATATCCTAAGTCTTTAATCTAAAAGTTATCACTTAGACACTTTCGCACATGCTTGATAGTCTTAGCACACGGACTAACTCACAACATATCATCCACATATAAGAGCAAGAACAAAGGCATAGAATCACAATCTTTAAAGTAGAGACAATGATCAAATTCACTTCTAGTAAACTTTAAAGATTTCATGCATTGATCAAATTTTATGTTACTTTGCCTAAGTGATTGTTTCAAACCATACAAAGCCTTCTTAAGGAGACACGCATAATTAGGTTTCTTAGGATCAACAAAGCCCTCGGGCTGTATCATGTAAATAGGCTTATCTAAATCTCCATATAGTAAAGCAGTAGTCACAGCCATTTGTTTTAATTCCCAATTAAAGTGTGCAACTAAAGCAAGCATCATTCTTATAGTGGTAAACTTCACAACAGGAGCAAAAATTTCATTGTAGTCTATCCTCTCTTTTTGAGTAAATCCCTTAACCACTAGCCTAGCTTTATAACGAATAGAATCAACTTCTTCTTTCAGTTTATACAACCATTTGCAATCTATAATAGAGCAATCTTCAGGTTCAGGCACAAGTATCCATGTCACAGTGGATTAAAGGGGTTCATCTCTTTTTGCATAGCTTCCAGCCACTTATTAGCATTAACAGATTTTAATGCTTCTTGATATGTATTAGGTGCATTACTCTCTAGGGATTCAAACACATTGAAGGCAAACAAACACAACTCAAAATCATTATACTTAGTAGGCATTTTAGTTGTCCTCCTACCTCTATCCCTAACAAGTTGATAACCATGCAAATCATCATTTTCAATAGCATTATCAACAGGGTTTTCATGCATATTTTCATCAATAACATGCACATTTTCATCAACAACATGCTCATTATCACTTTCGACACTCAAATCATTGGAACCATTGTTTCAACTAAAAGTGCACTCTTAATTGACTCATAATCGAATGAGGTAATTGTAATGGGAAAGTTGACCCAAGTTGTCTCTCAAGGAAAACTTAACAGGGTTTATTGTTCATGTCAAACACAAAAAACGGTAAATCCTAAACACTCTAATACCAAAGGGGGTTTTGGAACAAACGGAAATTGAAATAGGAAAAGTAAATTTAAGAAAAGCAATCCTAGCTAGGGATTGTTAATCCCTAGTTGATACCTAAAGAAAATACGAATATAGGTAGCTAAAAGCGTCGAATAAAACTAAACCAATTCCATCAATCACCAACAAATCAATCTAAGAAAATTAACCTAAAACATAATTCTCCAATCTAATAGCAAAGCACAAAACTTAACAACGATTAAAGGATCAAGTAATCAACGATTCACACTTCAACAATAACTCGAGACCAACTTCATAAATCGGAAAACAGTAAAATGCGATAGAGAAAGCTTCAAGACATTAATAATAATCCAATATCAAACTTCGTGAATTGTAAATGATAGAATGCAAAGGAAAGAAAATACCAATAAGAAAAGCAATAATCCATAAACAACTCTGAATCCGAATCCAATCGAGCAAACAATCTATGGTGCGTAAATCAAAAGGAACGAATAAAAAACTGAAGAAGATAAATCAAGAATAAAAGGTTTGGCTCTCGTCTAAAATCTAAAATCCGGAAATAAAACTGCGCTCTGCTTCTTCATAACTGGGAATCCGAAATAAAACTGGTGACCCAACCCTAACTCAGCTTGCGCGGCGTTTAAATATATTGAATGAGTGAGCGCCGATTGCACGCTGAGCGAGCACGATATGGAGCGTAAAACTTAGGGTAAGCGTCGGTTGAGGGTGAGAGCTCGTCGCTCGGGTGTTTTTATTTTAAAGGTGAGCGCCGGTTGGAGACGAGCGCTTCCTTTGCGAGTGTCTCTGTCTCAGGGTGAGCGTCGGATCGAGATGAGCTAACGCAGAGAGCGAACGAGTGCGTAGAGGGAAAATGAGCGCGCACGATGAGCAGGCGCTTGATGGCGAGGGGGCGCTCGGTGATGAGCCAGAGATTGATGGCGAGAGGCACTCGGCGGAGAGCGAGCGGCCGCCGCCGATTGAAGCGCTTGACTTGTAGGTGTGCGAGCGGGCACGGAGGTGTGCGAGCACTCGACGGTGTGCGAGCGAGCGCTCGGCGGAGAGTGGGCGTGCAGGTGTGTGTGCAAGTGGGCACGAAGGGATGCGAGCGGGCGCGCGGGCAAGCCGATCATCCTTGGTGGTGAATGCCCGAGGTACCGTGCCGTGTTACACGGGTGTGCGCAAGTTGTGTGGGTGCACGCACGTTATGCGCCGTGCTCTGCGGACGTGCGTGGGTGTTCGCTTTCACGATGGGCCACAAACTCCGGATTCTTGCTCAAATAATGAGCAATTTCCCTACATTAAGCCGATAACAATAATAAGATCTTAGAACTAAATCACAAAGCAATTATGCTAATAAATTGATAAAAAGATCCACAATCGAAACTAAAACCCTTCGGTAAGACAACTGATAAATCTTGTGCGAGATTTATGAAAACAGTAAAGAACACGAGAGGCTTTTACGTGGTTCGATCAAAAGAAAGATCTACGTCCACGGAGGAGTGATTCCTCAATACTTTCACTATAAGCGATTACAATGAGTGTATCTAAAAGCTCGAGTATTCAAATAGTTGCTAACCTTTCTACCTTTAATCTAGCCTCTATTTATACATGTTGTGGATCACTACAGATTACTATGTGATCCGATCTCTGAAGATAGATTCGATCCTTGAATATCTCCTCCAATATCTCCTTCCATATCTGATAGGATATGGTTGATCTTGAATAGGGTTTAGATGTTGGGCTTTCTTGAATAGGGTTTAGGTGTTGGGCTTTTGGGCCAAACCGTGCAGCTGAAGTAGCTAGGCCAGGCCCAGTTCACGTGGGCCTGCTGTTGGGCTTGAGCGGTTAGACCATATCCCATCATAGCCCCCCCCCCCCAATTAGTCGAGTAACAACTACAACGAGGTGAGGTGAAGGATGTATTTTGTCGAGGTTGGTTGTTGCTCGACTGAGGTCATCGTCGAGGATTTTCCTACCTTTTTTATGTTGAGGTTGGAATCTGATGATTGGCCGAGGTCCGCATTGAGTTGGATGTTTCGCCGTTCGGACTATGCTGGACCATTTGTTGAGTCCGAACTGAGTTGTCCGAAGTGGATGGCGATATCCTTTCGTCAGGAGAATGTCGAGGTCCGAACTGACTGGGGTGATTTGTCGAAGTTCAGATTGATTTGGACGACATGCCGAGGTGGGTAACCGGGCTGAAGTTGGACGGCGTTGTCTTTCGTTAGGAGAATGCCAAGGTCCGAAATGAGATGGATTGCTATGGAATGATTTGTACAATTTGCCGAGGTTCGAACTGAGTTGATCGGGCTAAAGCCAGAGTGATGATTGCACGATTAGACTGGCATGTCTGCGCGTCCTAGAATACGTCATATGTTCCAGGCGGTTAGTTGGCACTCGAACCATGCGCGCGTCTGCCTCACGTCAAGTCATGGTTGGCCACGTGGGAAGTTGAATAGGCGGTTTTGGGCGCCTATTTGTACTTTAAATAGGCCAGAGATAAAGAAACTGTTCACTTCCTTCATCTTCATCTGTTTTATCCTCAGAGAGAATTTTCGAATTGGAGAAGCTTTTGATCATCTTTCAGAACCTTGCGAAGTTGAAGAAAAACCATATTTGAAAAAGTAAGTATGTCTTCTTCATCCTCTTCTACGCCTTCTGGATCTACCCGATCATCTTCCTCCCCTGATAGTTAGTTTGAGATTAGGGACTACACCTGCTATACCTTGATGGGTAGGTCTAGGGGTATTAGCGCTAGGGTTCCGGCGATACCATTTGTCTGGGATGAGTACAAGGTCAGGGACGTTAGGTCATCTCTGACCGCTGCGAAATAGCAAAGGAATTCCATATTCCGGTGGAGGCATGGTGGTGCCTGCCGCAATCCGGGGATAGAGCTATGGCCCCTCCGGAGGGATTTATCACCGTATATGTTGACGCCTTGAAGGCCGACCTTAGGTTCCCATTGGCCCCCCATTTTTTTGAGCATTCAAGAATATTTTCAAATTTCGATATGCCAGTTGACCCCGAACTCCATTAGGTCGGTGGTTGGGCTAGGTTTTGCCAGTTATGGCCTCAGTGAGAAGCTTACTTTTGAAGTCTTGATGCGTTTTTAGCGTCGAGTACGGAGGTGTGTCTGATATCACCTCGGCGCTCAGGTGATCGCCTCGAAGGTGCCCCAGTGGCAAAGTAAGTTCTTTTTGCGGGCTGATGGGCACCCGAGTTACAATTGGGGCCTGGGCAAGATGAGGGATGTGAAGTGTAAGGCCTTGGGTGCCATAGAGGATGAGCTCAACACGTTCGGTGAAATATCTTGTAGTTTCACCGAGGATGATCTGAATGAGGCCGGGTTGAGCATTTATAGGTCGGAAGATTCCGGATCGGGGTGAGGGCACCCCCCCCTTTTCCTTATATCCTCATATTTCTGATGTCATCGTGCTAATGAACTCTTCTTTTTATTGTGCAGTGAAGCTCGATTCTCGCAAGAAGGCGAAGATGGCGGCTTCGTCGCCTCCAACACAATCGCCGAGCCAGGGGCCACCGGCAAAGAAGGTGAGGCGGACTGAGCCAAGCAAGGCACCAGTGGTGGTGGCCGACCTTAGCCAGTTGGTGACGGCACCTCAGCCGAGGTCAGATCCGACCTCGGCAGCAGATACCCGTACTAGGATTACATACGAGGTGCCGGTTCCAAGCTCCCCTATATCCTTCCCAAAGGTATAGGTTTATACCGTGTCTGCCGTTATTTCTTTCTACTATGTGTTTCTTACTGTGTGATTTTCAGGATACGACCACGGCGGCGGAGGATCTACATCGTACGGCCGGGGATATGCACCGGATTGCCGGTCTTATTATTGAGGGTGTCTCTCGGTACGAAGCCCTGGAGAGGGAGAGGGCCGATGTTGAGGCCGCGAGGGCTGCTGCTGAGGCCGCGAGGGCCGATGCTGAGGTCGCAAGGGCCGCTGCTGAGGCCGCCCTGAAGAAGAAGACTCGGGCCTTGGAGGTGGCCCAGGCCGAGCTAAGAAAGCACGAGAGGAGACAATGGCGGCTGTGGCGTCGGCCGTGGGAGAGGCGGAGAAGAAGCTCGTCGAAGAGAAGAGTGCCCTGCTGGCGGGGTAAGGGCCGATGTTGAAGGCCTTTGCCAGAAGGCTCATCGAATCAGAGACCTTCTCTGCCTTCATCTCGGACCTGACTGCCGTGCTCAGAATGCAGGTGGTGTCCGACCACCTGGAGGAGTTGGCGGCCAAGATGCCTGACTTTGACAAGGTCGGGCATGGCTGGGTCGAGGTCGATTCCAGGGCACAACAGAAGGATTACGCTCGCATGATTGTCGAGGCGGGGTCCTTTCCTTTGCTGGAGACCTTGGCGGCCTCCACTTCTCTCCTGACGGCCGAGGCCGCCTCCCAGTGCAAGGAGGATAAAGATGCGAAGCTTCAGGAACTCCTTGCTGAAGTGCGGGCTGAGGCAGGCGGCGCTGGGCCGAGCTCGGGTCTTCCCTCTAGTGAGCCCCACCAAGAGGCTCAGGTTAGTGGACCTTTGTAATAGGTTTGATCGCCGGGGTCATTAGGATCCCGAGCTTTGTACAAACTCCCACTTTGTGAATAATAAATACATCTTTTTGAAATGAATGTGTTGTCTCTTGTTTTAGCACCCATCTTCTCAATACATTGGTCTAGATCACGATCTTTTGACCAAGTTGAAAGAGGTCCGAGGTGCCCTTGCTGAGAAGGATGGGGAGGTGGTGTTCTGGAGGAACCGTTCTGCCGAGCTGACTCAGACCTTGCACAACATGGATAGTCAAGTCGCTGGGGTCGGTAGCACGGCATCGCCAGCCGGGCTGAAAAAGCAGCTTCAGGTGGCTAAACGCGAGGTGACCCGCCTTCTGGCAGAGAACGAAGCCTTAAAGCTGAGAATTATTCATCTCAAGGTCCAGGGGGTGGATGTCTCTGCTGACAGTCTTCAAGGGCGCTTGATACAATGTGAAGAACAGCTTGAGCTGGCGCAAGAAAAGTTGGCGCGGGTCTCAGAAGAGCACGCTGAATATGAGGCGGTGATCCACCGATCTGGTGGTATCACCATATCCGAGGCAGACGACCGAGCTCAACTCCTGTTAGCCGAAGGCATGGTACTAAGGGACGAGGAGGGGCCCAATAGCAAGAGCTTTACAGATTGCCTTGAGGAACTGGTCAAGTGCCTCCAGCTTTACGAGATCGTCCGCAAGTGACGTATGCCCGATCCCCGCAGTCAAGCTCCAGTCGATGTGAGAGTTGAAGAAGTCGAGGTGGGCGGCGGCTATATGGACCATGCCGAGGTGCTCCGACTAATGGGTTCAGACATGTCGGAAATGTCATCTCGTGGTCGGGCCCCATCGTCGGGAGTTGGAGGAGCGAGGACATCAGGTCGGCGAGGAAGGATGTCAGGTCGGGGTCGGGGTCGTAGCCCCGGTGGGATGGCGAGATCAAGAGGCAGGAATTCGGCCTCGGCCCTGAGGCATCCACTTGGTCAGGCGCCTGTGTTCTGTTCAAAGAGCGTCTGGAGCAGGTCGTGGCGACGCCGACCTTATTGACTGGGTTGAAGGCGCTGAGTTCATCCCGGGTATTCATCGCCGACCCGGAGATTGTAATATCCCGCAGTTTTAAATGCTTAATTATGATAATATAAATCGTAATTTAGGGTTTAGCCTCGATAATCGAAATCTTAATTAGTCAAGGCTCGATTTTGACTAAGCATAATTTAATAATTTCTATATGATATTCACTGACGCTTAGTGAATTAAGGAACATAGTTTCTAATACTCCTTCGAACGTATTGTTCTAACGTCGATTAAATTCGACAGATAAGCTTCACAATATTTTCTAAGCATCAAAGCTTAGAATTTGAATTCCTTATCACTATAGAAATGAATAAAGTGATTCCAACTTATTTATGAACATTTTAGAGGTGAATCAACTTGTAACGTTTTGAGACGTTTCAAACGTCTACGTTTTGAGACGATTCGATAACTTAGTCAAATGATCATGGAATTATAATATTTAAATTCCTATGATTATTTTATGATATAAGAGCATTATTTATCATCAAAATAATTTTAGAGAATTAAGGAATAAAATGCACCAAATAATAAGAGTTTCGAAAACCCTAATTTTCAAAACTAGGGTTTTGTGAATTAAAATTGTTCTAAATATTTTTCTATGATGTAATTCATCATCTAGGACTTATAATATGTCACATAACTATGTATTAGCTATTTGTTACAAGAAAATAAAGTGTCTAGCTTTGTGAGCCCTAAATTCTCGAAAATTATAACATATAGCATTAATTAATTTAATTGTTAACCAAATGATAATGTATGATAATTATTACATTAATATGATATTATTAAGGATAATATGAGTTGTATTAGCAACTTGCTCAAGTTGGATGACAATTGGGAAGAAAGTGGCGAAAATTGTGATGATTTCATGTGATATTATTAATAAATATCCAACTATAATTAATGATAGGTTATGATTATGATCTTATCATGTTATTAGGTGTAAAGTAGAGATAGTCTTAAATTTGAACAAGTAACCTAAGGTTGAGTCATAGGGGGGGCCGAAAATGTTGAATTTTTAAGGTTGGAAGATTTAATTTCCAACCTTATGATTGGGACACATGTGATAGTTGAAAATGTTGACTTTTCAAAAGTGACTTTATTATATAGTTAGAATAAAGTATATGATATAGAAAAAAATAAAAATCAACTCTAATGTTTATAAAGTAGGCGACACACACACATACACTCTATCTAGAATGTGATAATTTCATTATTTTGTGATAAGTATGATACAATGTATTTATTAAAGGATAAGATGACATATTAAATTGTTAAGTGATAAGATAAAATGTAATATTCCAAAGACACGAATATACGATTACGGTATTCTAAACCCGTAATTAGGGTTTTGCCGTATATTATCTTTTTACGACATCGAATCTTGTGATTTCGATACGATATCGTTATAACGAATTCCTTTTTATAATTCACTAAGGATTGTGAATTTAAGGATTGAAATATTACGAAATGATTCGTCAATATATTTTAACGTCAAACGCAGCGTATCGAGCGTCGACTTTTCATGAAATTTTCTGAGCAGTGAAGCTTGGAATTAATTTCCGTCTTAATTCCTTTATCAAATGGAACATATTTATTTAGTAAGTATGAACTTACTGCGACCATTTTGAGATGAGTCGATTTTGAACGTTTTGAGACGTTTTGAACGTTAACGTCTAGAGACGTTTTGAAAAATGAGTTTAATGCTCGGGAAATTATAATAATTAATTTCCTATTATTATTTTATATAATTACAGCATTAATGATTATTAAAATCAATAATTGAGTTATAAAACTCGATAATTCCAATTAATGGAATTCGAAAACCCTAGTTTTCTAAACTATGGTTTTTGGCATGAAATGATACCATTAAATTATCCTATGGTATCTAAACTTTATAATATGATATATATGAATAATATTAAGCATTAAATCAGAATTTTAACCATAAAAATCAAAGGTTTCAGTTTTTATAAAATTGAAACCCTAATTTTCGAAATTAGGGTTTTATATGCTTGAAATGTGTAATAATTTTATCCTATGCTATTATTTAATATCTAAATCATATATTATGATATGTTTGATCGAAATGAGCATGAGTATCAATAATAGGTGTGATTTACATTTTATTTCCTATTTTTCCAATTTTACATTCGGTAATTTCGAAATTAAGCTATGTGATGATTTAATTATTTTTATGGCATGTATTATATATCTATGACCTATACTATGATTAATACATGTATTATGTGTATATTAAAAATTAAAATCAGCCTAAACCTACCCCCCCATGCGCCGGCTAGTTCACCCTTCCCCATTGCAAATGATTTCCACTTTTTAAACCACCCAATGCATGGAGAGCATCTTCAACACTCCTTAATCATCACACTCTCCTTCCCAAGGGCTGCATCATTGTGAGAAAGAGAGAGAGGGGCGCCGAGAGTGTAGGGAGGAGAGAGATATAGGAGAGAGCCTTTCATTTCTTCTCACTCTCTTTCACTCCAACTTTCAAACTCACAAAATACACTCTCCATTCTCTCCCAAAAACCTGCTGAAAATCGAGAGCCACACCCCTCTATTTTCAGATTTCCTCTCTTCCATTCTTCTCCATTTCTCCACTTCACAACCTTGATACATACATTGCTCTTGAAACCATTTTAATTCCAAGGTAAATGAGACCAATAGCTTCGATTATTCATCTCCTTTAATCTGAAATTTTCGAACTTGTTCATGTATATATATGTGTGTTTCGAAAATGTTATATATGTATCTATGTATGTGTTAAATATTCTTGAGCATGAGCTATGGTTATGTCTATATTCTTGTTGATTTTATTTTCAAAAATATAAGCATGAACATGAGATATTGTATATGAAATGTTTGTAAGGATTTAACTTGTATATTCATAATTTTCGAACCATAGTATGCATTAGAAATAATTTTCGAAAATGATACAAAATGTTGGATAAAGACCGAATGCTTCCTAGTATGTTTTAAGCATGTATTATTGATCTATGTTATGATTTAAGACTATAGTATGTTATTTAAAATTTTTGGAAAAACCCTAGCTTGATTTCTTATGGAAACCGTGAGCTTATATGTGTGTACCTTAGTGTATAAATTTTTATTTCAAGCTTGTAATAACATATTAGTGCTTTAGAACCTTGATTATATGTTCTATGATTTAACTAGAATTTTTGAAAATCAATTGCTATTTTTTTTTATAAAAACCGAGAGCATTATAATTTCATAGGTTGGTGTATGATTTTATTTTTGAACATGCAATGGTGTTTTAATGCTTTAGTATATTATTTATGCATTGTGTGAAATAATTAGAATTTTTGGAAATCAAATACTATTTTAAATCAAATAAGCCGTGAGCTTGTTGCTCTTGAAGGTGATGATTTAATTAGTTTTGATAAATATTATGATGTTATATTAGTATACTATAGTGTATAAACATAGTATATAATTGTTGGAATTTTTGAAAATCAAATAACATTTTGAATCAAAGAAGCCGAGAGCTATTGAGCTCCATATGGTGATGATTCAAATGTTTTTGGTTGATGTTATGATGTTACAATGTTATAATATAATGTTTAATGATGTTGGAATTTATTTAGAATTTTTAGAAATTATTTGCTAATTATTCGGCAATTATCAAGTATTACCGTGAATAATTGCTATATATTATTAAATGAATGGTTATGGTGAACTATAGGTTATATTGGTGATGTATATTGATGTTGGGATATTATACTAAGTATATATAAATTTTGGGAATTTTTGGATAATTATTCCATATTTATTGGAATTACCGTAAACATATATATGTATATATATAAATAAATAGCAAATAATATCATATGAATTTTATAAATTCATATTCTGGACCATATTGTATAATAATGCACTATATTAATTTAGAAAAATTTTCAAAGGTCATTTGACATTTTTAAATTAATTATCGAGTTTTCGATAATTAATAAGGATTTTTAAATCCTTTTTAAAACAGTTTATTAATGAAATATTTGCTAAATTAATATTCTGGACAGTTTTTAAATTTTACAAAATTTTATAAACATAGATTGCTATGTTTGAGACGAACGTTCATTTTATAACGTTTTAAAAACCAAAATACGCTTTTTATTTATAAAAAGGGTTATTAAAATGCGAAAATATTTATAAGACCTCGATTTACGAGATAAATCAAAAAATAGAACTTTACGTTTTCAAATCGATCAAACTCGATTTATAAAACAAAATAGTAAGAAGTTACTATTTTAAAAGTCAAAATCGTTGACTTTGTTGACGAAGATTGACCGTTGACTTTTCAAGTCAAACGTGCGATTATACGTTTATAAATCGTCAAGACGCGTAAGATATACTAATTGAGTATGATACTTCATTAGTAAGAAAAGATTTCACAAATGAAATCCATATATCGAAAACGTGCTTATCGTTGAGCGTATCTCGAGAATCGAGAACAAGTCGATCGTATCGTGTTAGAGACGTATTGAATTCACTAAGGAATTCACCTACATCGATAAGAAATATCGAAGTTTATCATAGCTTTTGAAAGTCTCGAGAGACTTGAGCGACTAAAGCCTCGACCTTTTTTAAAGAAAATGGACGCAAACGCAATGACGGGATTTTGACGAGCGAATCGAACCTGGGACTTTTACAACGAACCATAGTCCGGTGGGCTTCTGCTTTTAAATGTGGGCCTTTTCTTACCCACCAAAACGTAACTTCTTGTTATTTCAAATGAATTTACTTACAAAGACTTATCCTACAACTGTTTAACAAATGTTTCTTGCATTACACCGCCAAAAATATTTCGTTTTGTGTATGGATCTATCTGTTATGCCCGGGTAGGGCTGTGGAGATGGTTGGAACTATTATATCAATTGTTGTGGTAGCACCCAACCTTTAATGTCGGGTCCCGTCTTGGGATGATAAATGCCCGGTTAGGATTGACGTGAAGGTTGGAACTATACTGTTGTGTTAACATATGCTTGCAGAGCGATCGTCTTGTCGACGGATTACGGCCGGTCACGGCGTCGTAGATGGGAAGCCTCCTCTCGACGCTTATTTATTTATTATTATGTATTGTGACTATGAGATACGGACCATACACACCAAGAAAATGCCCGGCGGGCTATGTTTACTGATGAAAATGATTTGGTAAGCCTGAGGCATCTTAACTAAAACCCTTGTGACTTACTCGATATTAGCAACAGAATCCAAATTTTATCAAATGTTTTCGGCATGAGTCCACCGAGTGCAATTTCTTGTACTTAGCCACGCATGTTTGTTTTAAATGTGCGGGTTGAGCTCGATGGTGATGATGGGGGATGTGTTGAGAGTCCAAAGGTGTCCTCGACCGATTTACTTGAATTTGTGGGTTATACTCAATGCATATCGTCGTATATGTATTCACACACTTTCCGCTGCTATACTCTGAACTCCTTTATTTATGCTTTATGTTTACAAACTATCGAGGTCCATCGGATCAGGCCAAGTTTTGGGGTCCGATGGCCTAAACCTTTTTCAAAAACATTGTGGCATCACCTCATATTCTGCTCAAGCATGTTAGTTTATTTTTATGCATCTTTATTTTACCCATGTAACCCCTAAAATACTACTCCTAGTATTAGTCGCC
Organism: Salvia rosmarinus; assembly: GCA_036937905.1. Classification (NCBI taxonomy): domain Eukaryota; kingdom Viridiplantae; phylum Streptophyta; class Magnoliopsida; order Lamiales; family Lamiaceae; genus Salvia; species Salvia rosmarinus. The sequence continues at coordinate 18,036,771 of CM072823.1, read as the reverse complement.
CTCCAGTCCGGGTTGGTCCGGAGTGGGGTCGTGACATAAAATTTTGTCCACTTGTTTCAAGTGGTGGCCGAAATATTGGAAAAATTAAACAAGTGGTATAATCATCATTTTATGTAATAATTGATAAACAAGTGGATTAATTCTATAAATATGGGATAGGATCCAACACCCCTCCCATTTGAAACCCTAAATACCGAAAATTAGTGAGAAAAAAAATAGAGAGAGAGTTCTTCAATTCCAATCCAAATCTTAGACCAAAAACCTTCGCCGTTTAAAATCGACACCGATTAAAAGGTGGGACGTGGACTTGAGCGTTTGACATAGAAAGAAAATAGTTGAGAAGCATACATCTACGAGGTGGGCTTTACTCGAACCTGATTTATTTATTTTGCTTTCTTCGAAATGAAAAGTATTTATTTACAAAGCTTTCAGTTGAGAAATGATTATGAATTGTTGTTCAATTACCTGCCTAAAGTGTTTATGTTTTATGTATGAATCCTATCAAGCAGTGGGGTGAGCCAACTATGAAAGTGATACAGTTGTTGGGTCTCTCCCAACTTTATAGAAAATCGATATCGGATCCTATGCCGGAAGGATTATACCTGGCTAGGATTAACGTGTACACCATAGGTGACTGTGTGCTGAAAGCAACATCTTCGGCCGGTCACAACATCCGTAGAGGAAGGCCTCCTTCTACGGCGTGAACAGAGTTATGAGAAAGTTATATGAATGATGATATGGATCATACATACCAGAAAATGCCTGGCCAGGCGATCTTTTGAGAAATGATAAAGTGTTTTGGTAATCACGAGTTATTTCAAATAAAATCCTCGTGTTTTACTAAGGGGCAGTGTAATTTAAAGAAAGTGATTTTGGCATGAGCCCACTAAGTGCATTCTTGTACTTAGCCCTTCATGTTTGTTTTTAAATGTGCAGGTTGAGCTGACGATGGATGGCAAAGTGTTGAGCAGTCGGAGTCTTTTGTCGCTGATATAGTATAGCCTTGAATTTACATCGTCATATTTGAAATTCACATGTTTTCCGCTGCTTGAAATACTAAATTATTTTGAATATTGAAGCATATTACCTTCAGATCAGTCAAACACTTTTGTCAAGGATCTGTTGGTCTAGTTTGTATGTAATACGTTGTGTGTTTATCTCTAATGGTTTGAAGTCTTATGAGTTTGGTTGTCATTTCCTTTACAATTTAGTATTCAATTGTCATTAAGTCCGTTAATCCCCATTTTCCAAGTAACAGCCTCTGCCAATGTCACGACCACACTCAGGATAACCCGGAGTGAGCGGACTAATACTGGGAATAGTATTCATGGATACGGAAGACTGTCACGATAAGACTTATCACATGAGAATATAGAACTTAGGATTAAACATACACTTATAACATTTCGGATAAAAAGGTTTAAGCCAACAGACCCAAAGGATATGACGATCTGAAGGACTTCATAGTTCACATTATCTTATCATTCAACATACAAATAAAATAGTTCAGAGTTGCAGCGGAAAGTGTGTGAATACATATATGACGATATGTATTCAAGATTAACAATTCCTAACAAACATCAAGGACAAAGGCTTCCTCAACACTCCTCCATCATCAGCATCCGAGCTCAACCTGCACATTTAAAAACAAACATGCAGGGCTAAGTACAAAATTTGTACCCAGTGGACTGTAATATTCCAAAGAAACGAATATACGATTACGGTATTCTAAACCCGTAATTAGGGTTTTTGCCGTATATTATGTTTTTACGACATCGAATCCTGTGATTTCGATACGATATCGTTATGGCGAATTCCTTTCATAATTCACTAAGGATTGTGAATTAAAGGATTGAAATATTACGAAATGAATCGTCAATATATTTTAACGTCAAACGCGTATCGAACGTCAGCTTTTCATGAAATTTTCTGAGCAGTGAAGCTTGGAATTAATTTCCATCTTACTTCCTATATTAAAAGGAATATATTTATTTAGTAAGTATGAACTTACTGCGACCATTTTGAGATGAGTCGATTTTGAACGTTTTGAGACGTTTTGAACGTCAACGTCTAGAGACGATTTGAAAAATGAGTTTAATGCTCAGGAAATTATAATAATTAATTTCCTATTATTATTTTATATAATTTCAGTATTATTAATTATTAAAAGTCGAATTTTCAGTTATTGAATTCGATATTTTGATATTGAAATTTTCAAAAACCCTAAGTTTATAAACTTTGGTTTTTCACATGAAATGACACTATTAAATTATCATATGGTATCTAAACTTTATAATACGATATATATGAGTGTTATTAAGCTATGAAATCAGTTTTTAGATCATTAAAAATCGAAAACAGATTTTTATAAATTTCAAATCTAATTTTCAAATTAGGGTTTTATGCATTAATTAATGCTATAATTTTATCCTATGATATTATTTAATATCTAAATCATATATTATGATATATATGTGTATATTTGGGACTAAAATTACATGAGTGTCAATAATAGGTGTGATTTATATTTTATCCTATTTTTCTAAATTACTATCGGATTTTAAAAATTTAGTATATGATGGATTTAATTATTTTTATGGCATGTATTATACATCTATGATTATGTATGATATATATATCTTGTATTAAGGATTAAATGAAATTTAAAACAGCCCTAAAACCCCCCATGCTACCGCCACCTATGAGAAAGGCATACACTCCACCTTTTATTCTACCCAATGACGGCTTACCTTTTGCTAGCCTAATGATCATCCTAATCCTCATCATTTGGTGCAAATCTCCTATTATGTGTGTGTGTGCTGTAAAATGAGAGAGAGATGGGGAGACTCTTCCTCTTTCACTCCATTCACTATTACACATTTCCAAATACACCACAACACCCAAAACACTCTCATTTTCCTCTCCTTCTTCAGCCAAAACGAGAGCGACCCTCTCCCCATTATTTCGAAAGCTCTCTCTTCTTCCTCATTCCTTCTCCCAACTTGATACTATATTATTCTTGTGATTCCATAGCTATTTCAAGGTAAAACAAGACCATAGCTTCGATTATTCTACCTTCCTTATTCAAGAAAATCGAGCATGCTTATATATGTGTGTGAGTACCGAATGCTATATATATATATTTATGTATGTTTTAAATGTTCTTGAGCATGAGAATGTTGTTCTTGATGGTTTATTTGAAAAATATATGAGATGTATGCTTAGATAATCATATGTTATTGTTTATTTAATTTTTGAATGGATCTAGCATGTTATGAAGTTTTCGAACCATAAACCATGTTGAAAATAAATTTTTGAAGATGATAAAAATAGCTAGTGATGACCGATTACTTCTTAAGCATTCTAGAGATGGATTATTGTTTATTACCATGATTATAATCCATGGTTTTAATTTGAAAAATTTTTGAAAACCCTAGGTATATTTTTAAATATTACCGTGAGTTTTTTTTAAAATATTGTAATATTCCAAAGAAACGAATATACGACACGGTTTTCTAAACCCGTAATTGGGGTTTTGCCGTATATTATCTTTTCGACATCGAATCTTGTGATTTCGATACGATATCGTTATGACGAATTCTTTCATAATTCACTAAGGATTGTGAATTAAAGGATTGAATTATTACGAAATGATTCGTCAAGATATTTTAACGCCAACCGCAGATCGAACGCCGACTTTTCATGAAATTTTCTCGAAAAGAAGCTTGGAATTAATTTCATCTTAATTCCTTTATTAAAAGGAATATATTTATTTAGCAAGTATGAACTTATCGCGACCATTTTGAGATGAGTCGATTTTGAACGCGTTTGAGACGTTAACGCCAACGCCTGAGAGACGTTTTGAAAATGAGTTTAATGCTCGTGAAATTATAATAATTAATTTCCTATTAATACTTTATATAATTTCAGTATTATTAATTATTAAAAGTCGAATTTTCAGTTATTGAATTCGATATTTTGATATTGAAATTTTCAAAAACCCTAAGTTTATAAACTTTGGTTTTTCACATGAAATGACACTATTAAATTATCATATGGTATCTAAACTTTATAATATGATATATATGAGTGTTATTAAGCTAGGAAAGCAGTTTTTAAATCATTAAGAATCGATAACAGGTTTTTATAAATTTCGAAACTTAGTTTTCGAAATTAGGGTTTTATATGCATGGATTAATGCTATAATTTTATCCTATGATATTATTTAATATCTAAATCATATATTATGATATATATGTGTATATTTGGATCGAAAATGGCATGAGTGTCAAAAATAGGTGTGATTTATATTTTTATCCTATTTTTCTAAATTGCTATCGGTATTTTCGAAAATTTAGTATATGCTTGATTTAGTTATTTTTATGGCATGTATTATACATCTATGACTATGTATGATATATATATCTTGTATTAAGGATTAAATGAAATTTAAAACAGCCCTAAACCCCCCACGCTACTGCTACCCCTCAAACAAGCATGATCCCACCTTTATTTTGGCCAATGCATGGAGCCCTTTTAACACTAGTTTAATCATCACCCTCACACCATCATTGGGCTGCTCTCTCCCATTGGGTGTGTGTGTGGGTGCCGTGTAAATAGAGGGAAGGGAAGGTAGGAGACCTTTCATTCTACACTTCTATACACCCTTAAACAAAACAATACACACCATTCTCTCCATCTCTTCTCCCATTTTCTGAAAACAGTCGACGCCTCCCTCTCCATTCTCTCTCAGAATTTTCTTTCTTCCTCTTCTCCCATTTCGAAAACTTTAAGTGTTCTAGTGTTGTGTTTGAGATCCTATACCATTTCAAGGTAAACCAAGACACCATAGTGCCGATTCCATATCCATTTTTACTATGAAAAATTGAGTGCAAGTTCATATATATGTGTGTGTGTGTCGCATGCTATATATATATATGTGAATGAGTTTTAATGTTCTAGAGCATGAGATAATGGTTCTTGATGATTTATATTTCCAAATATGTGAATATATGTTAGATAATCATATGTTGTTGTTCATTTGATTTTTTTGAATGGATCTAGCATGCTATATTATTTTCGAACCATAGAACATGTTTAAAATAATTTTTGAAAATGTTAAAAATGCATATGTGATGACCGAGTGCTTCTTAGCATTTTCTAAGCATGTAATATTGATTTATGTTATGATTTAAACCTATGGTATGTTAATTAAAATTTTAGAAAACCCTGGTATTTTTGTCAAAATACCGTGAGCTTCTTAGATAAATACCTTGGTGTATAATTTTGTTTTAATCATCTAATGACATATTAATGCTTTAATGTATTGATTATATGTTATATGATTTAATTAGAAGTTTTGAAAACCATATGCTTAATTTTTAATTAGGGCCGAGAGCATATTGAAAATATATGTTGATGTATGATTTTATTTTTGAACATGTAATGGTGTTTTAATGCTTTAGTATATTGTTTATACATTGTGTGAATTAATTAAAATTTTTGGAAATCATTTACTAATTTAAATCAAACAAACCGTGAGCTTGTTGCTCTTGAAGGTGATGATTTAATTAGTTCTTGATGATTATATGATGTTATATTAATATACTATAGTGTATAAACATAGTATATAATTGTTGGAATTTATTTAGAATTTTTAGAAATTGTTTGCTATTTATTTGGTAATTATCCTATTAATACTAGTGAATATTGTCACATATTGTGAAATAAATAGTTATGAATAACTATGGGTTATATAAATATTATATACTGATGTTGGGATGTTATTATGAGTATATATCAATTTTGGGAATTTTTGGATGATTATTCCTATTATTGTGAATTACCTGAATATATACATATATATATATATAAATAAATAGAAAACAGTGTTATATGAATTTCATAAATTATATTCTGGACCATAGTGTATAATAATACACTATATTAATTTAGAAAATTTTCAAAAGTCATTTAGTATTTTATTCTAATTATCGAAAATTTCGATAATATAAAAGGACTTTAAAATCCTTTTTAAAACAGTTTATTTATGAAAATTTACTAAAATAATATTCTGGACAGTTTTTAAATTTTACAAAATTTTATAAACATAGATTGCTATGTTTGAGACGAACGTTCATTTTATAACGTTTTAAAAACCAAAATACGCTTTTTAATTATAAAAAGGGTTATTAAAAATGCGAAAATAATTATAAGTCCTTGATTTACAAGATAAATCGAGCAATAGGACTTTACGTTTTCAAATCGATCAAATTCGATTTATAGAACAAAATAGTAAGAAGATACTATTATTAAAGGTCAAAATCGCCGACTTTGTCGATCATCGTTGACTTCGCTGACTTTTCAAGTCAAACGCACGATTATACGCTTATCAATACGTCAAGACGCGTGAAGATATACTAATTGAGTATGATACCCATTAGTAAGAAAGGATTTCACAAATGAAATCCATATATCGAAAACGCATTTATATCGCTGATAGATCTCAAGAACGAGAAAAGTCAATCGATCGTATTAGAGGCGCATTGAATCCACTAAGGAATTCACCACGCCGATATGAAATATCAAGTTTATCTTAGTTTTCGAAAGTCTCGAAGACTTGAGCGACGTATTAAAACCTCGCTTTTCCGTAAAGGTGTGGACGCAAACGCAGCGACGGGATTTTGACGAACAAACGAACCTAGGACTTTTACGACGAACCATAGTCCAGGTGGGCTTCTTATCTTTAAAATGTGGGCCTTCTCTTACCCCACTAAAACGTGACTTTACTGCTATTTCAAATGAGTTTATTTACAGCACTTATCCTACAATTGTTATTCAAATGTTTTTGCCGTGACACCGCCAAAATGTTTCGCTTTGTGTATGGATCCTATCTGTTATGCCCGTGTAGGGTATGTGGAGATGGTTGGAACTATTATATCAATTGTTGTGGTAGCACCCAACCTTTAAATGTCGGGTCCCGTGTCGGATGATAAATGCCCCGCTAGGATTGGCGTGAAGGTTGGAACTATCTGTTGTGTTAACATATGCTTGCAGAGAGTGACCGTCTTTGTCAGATTCTTACGGTCACGGCGTCGTAGATGGGAGGCCTCCCTCTCGACGTTTATTATTTATTTATTATTATGTATTGTGACTATGAGATATGGACCATACACACCAAGAAAATGCTCGGCCGAGCTATGTTTACGAACTGAAAATGATTTGGTAAGCACAAGGCATTTTAACTAAAACCCTGCGACTTACCCGATATTGGCGGTAATCCAAATTTATCAAATGTTTTCGGCATGAGCCCACTAAGTGCAATTTCTTGTACTTAGCCCTGCATGTTTGTTTTTAAATGTGCAGGTTGAGCTCTGATGGTGATGATGGGGAAAGTGTTGAGGAGTCCAGTGTCCTTGACCGGTTTAATTGAATTTGTGGTTTATGCCTCAATGCATATCGTCATATATGTATTCACACACTTTCACCGCTACACTCGAACTCCCTTATTTACGCTTTATGTTTTTAAACTATTAAGGCCCATCGGATCGAGGCAAGTTTTGGGGTCCGATGGCTCAAACCTTTTCAAAAACAATATAACATCATCTCGTATTTTGTTCGAAGCATGTTAGCTTATTTTCACGCAACTCTATTTTATTCATGTAACCCCAAAGTACTACTCCTAGTACTAGTCGCCTCCATCCGGGTTGGTCCGGGAATGGGGTCGCGATGTGGTATCGAGCGCTTTGCTCTTTGAAACCCAAATTCTTTTCATTCTAAGTCTGATCGAGTCATCGGACTTCTAGAAACCAATGGCTCCCTCAACACTCCATCACATCGAGCTCAACCGGGAAAGAGGTAATCATATTCCTTTCTCAAACTCATGAAATGAAAATTTTACATGATTGAACAATTGGATGGACTTTTGAAGGATTGGTTTATTATGAAAATTTTATGATGAAAATGAAAGTTGAGCGAAAATTTTTCCATGATACTTTTGGTTGACTAATGCAATACTCAAGTATTGATATGAAAGTACATGGTGGTACTAGTTGAATGATCAACATGGGATGAATGAATCCATTTTTGATATGCATATAAGTTGATTATGATTGCTATGTTGAAATCGTATTTCCAAAAATTTTCAAATTGAGAAATCTTTCCAACTTTCAAAATTTTATTTATGATGAACGATATGTTATCATAAGACGAACTTAGACTCTAAGGAGCATGTTCACGTATCGTGAAAGAACATAGAAGTACGAACTTCTTTTCCCTTACGAGAACAAAAGAACAATAGGAAGAGTGAAAGTAACAATACCCTTGAGCACGAACGACGGAAGACGAGCGAGAAGGATGGACGAGGACAACCTCAACCTTTAAGCTGAATGACGTCGGCACTCCATCACTACGTCGACACGAGTGAGCATCAACACCAAATGGACGCCACTTACGGCATCAAAATGTCCAGCCCCAGCTTAAAAACCCGAAAATGGTAGACGTATTACGTCGACATACGTCTCGTTTTGCAATTTGGCACGATCGCGCAAATTTCCTGCACTGCGCAGTAGATTTGTTTTAGCTAGATCTCTCTCGTTAGGACTCCGATTTACGCATGGTTTTCACCTACGTACTCCTAACGCACTGATCTTCATTTGTTATGAAGAACAGAATCCTTAATTCTGCCTCCAGAATACGATAGAGTCCGTTGAACTCTAGTTCGAGTGTTTGGTATAGAATAAGGATCTCATAGCTTATATTAAGATGTTGTTGGCTTATGTATACGTTTGGGTAAGTCTAAAAAGGTAAGTTGTGGTGAGTATTGTGCAGTATGATGTTGCCTACCTTATAGACTTGCTTGACCTTATCTAGTTGCTTCACGTTACGTTTAAGTTATCCTTGCCTGCCTTTGAGATGACGATAGTTGACTTATGTTAGTTTTATTCGTGACAGATGGAGGATGAGATATCTCGCGAGGGAGGATTGGACCACACCCCACCCCGTAGGAGGAGGTGAGTATATATCGCTCCGTTGGATGTCGTTGGGAAGACTTGGGTGAGTTCTTGGCATATTATCTCCGTCTTTGGAGACGCCCGAGCTCACGGCGTGATCGATTATGACGGCATCCGCGCCTTCTAGCGATACTCCCTGCACTGGATGGATATGCTCGAGATATCGGGGATTACATCTACCGGGCGATAGGCGGCTACGACTTGGTGGGAGATCCGCCTGTTCGTGAGTCACCGACTTACGTATATAGCATTCTGAGGCAGCACCGAGAGACCCTACCTCCTCCCCGAGTATACTCAGGCGGGATGAGTCGCCAGTGGCTTTACACAGAGGTCCCGAGGCGATCGACCCAGTGGTACCTCCGTGTCGATTCGACGAGGCGGACCGCCGCTTAGAGGCGGCCGCGCCCGAGCCTCGGGAGAGCGGTATTTCCACCCTACTCAGCCGGACACCCGTCGTCCACCAAGTACCACCTCCACCACCCATGGTCCCAGCCATACCACCAATCGAGCACTTTCGTCGGACAAACACGGATGAGAGTATCGGATGCCTTCCGTGCTATGACCCGACTCGAGTATGCTACGGTCCGATTCGCCCGACCTACGAGCCTCGGGCGAATCGACCACCGCTTTTAACCCCATGCGAGATATACCGATGGTGGAAAGCAATGGAGCCGGACCATCCAGGGGACTACCCCGTATGGACATTTCGGACAGCGAAGATGATTCGGAGGAGGAGGAAGACCCTGAGGAAGACACGGAATAGGGAAAGACCTCGTGAAGGCACTAGGCGACGTCTTAATTAGAATTTGTTTTGTTATGTCTAGCGTGTGTGCTAGCTTTTCTCTTTTTCTTTTGTTGCACCTTAGTTCTAAAACTCGAAATCTCTTTTTAGGCCGTGTGGGCCGGGATTTATGTTTTCTGTTTACCCGCTGTTTTGAACATCCTGCCTATGGCAGAAATTTTGGATATATATATATACACCTGACCCTAATAGGGCTTTTGCGGCAAGTTATGTTTGTTAAGAATGTTATACTCTGTTTGGGATCGCTTTATGACAAGGCCAAAACAGTGTGAGTGGATGTGGGCTGTGAAAAGAATAAATGCCTAACGTTTACTTGTTTTTCATAGCAGCATGCCTCCGAGAAGGAATCCGGAGCAGGAACCCAGAGGTCGAGGACGGGGAAGGCCGAGAGGGAGGGGTAGAGTCCCCGAACAAGAGCCGGAAGACAATCCCCAACCACCACCTCCACCTCAACCCGATCGCAGGATCGAAGAAATGTTTTTAAGACAGAACCCTCCTGTCTTTAACGGGAAAGGCAACCCGGAGGAAGCCGAACAATGGGTCAGGGCTATTGAACGGATCTTTACCTTCTTAAGATGCACAAAGACAAGAAAGGGTCATCGTGTGTTACTTTCCAAATGGTTGGACCAACGACTTACAGTGGGAGGCCGAAGAAAACTTTCACAAATGAACAGTGGAGGAATTCTCGTGGGAGGATTTCAAAAGAGAGTCAGAAAAGTATATCCCCAAAAGTTATAGGGGAAAAAGCGGCGAATTTTTCTGCTAAACAAGAAAAATTATCCGTAACCGACTACGATCGCACCTTCATGCGAGGCGTCAAGATATGCCGGGTCTAGTAGACACCGACTTGAAGATGTCGGAAAAGTTCGAGCGGGGCTAAGAATGGAGATCGCATGTCTCTTGCCACCATGGAGAATCGTCTACACCGAAGCTCTCATCGAGCTTTAGATATAAATGCCATGACCGAAAATAAGTCGGTGGCGTCTGCACACGGTAGTTCGGATAAGGGAAAAGGCTGGGAGCCCAACCGGGAATAACAACCGCGAAACTTTGGGGACACACAGTCGCTCGCGGCGTGGAGACGCAGCGCCACAGGGACAAGGGAAGAGAGCGACTTATGCTCCACCAAAGAGGGACCACATGAGCGATCGAGGACACCTCAATGCCTCGATGCCATAGGACACACAAGGGTGTGTGCACGGCAAACGTGGTAGGCTGTTACAAATGCGGGTGAGCGGGCATTACGCCAACAATTGCCCGATGTCACGTTCGGATGGAAGGCGAACCAACCGGCAATGCTCGGCCGTTGAGGGCTATCTGACTTGACCCGGCCACCGCAGCAGTTCCGCCCAACCCGGCAACTCGATGGCAAACACCCCACCTCAACAACAACAACTCCGGCGCAACGCGGTGGCGGCCGCCACAACAACAATTCCATAGCGTGAGGGCGCAGACACCGCCACAACAACAAAATAGCGGCGGCCCATCACGTCAACGCGGCCAAAGGGCAACGGGCGGAACAACAACCAAATCAGCGGGACCGGTAGCCCGTCGGCCTCGGTAGGCTCGGTAGAGCCTACGCCCACGATAGGGGCGAATCGAATGTAACGAGGAAACTTGGCGGTATGGGAGTTCTTCTCAACCTACCGTTATAATCTTGTTCGATCACGGGTGCTTCGCGTTCTTTTATTGCAAAATCATGCGTGAAATGCCGGGCCTTAGGTCTGAAAAATCAAGCAGGATATGAGAATCTCATCGCCTATAGGAGGGATTATGACCGTTACCCACTTTTGCTCGAACCTAGAGTTGACATTAGGATCACTTAAGGTTCTGGCTAACGATCTAAACATAATACCCATGGACGATGTAGACATAATCCTAGGAATGGATCTGGTTAGCTAAGAATCATTCCACGATTCTCTCAGAAGGAAAGGAAAATTTCGTTTCACTTTCCGGATGACGAAGCTACGCATTTCCATGGGATCGGCATGGGAAGAAGAGTGCGATAGTGTCGGCACTACAAGCTGGGAGGATGATGAACCGAGAGGATGTCTTGCATTCCTTGTTTATTTAAGCGATGAGGATAAACCCGAAGCGCGGTAGAAGACATCGAGTCGTCCAGAATTTTCGGACGTATTTCCAAAATCGCCGGACTACCTCACGATGACAACTAGAGTTTACCATCGACTTGGAGCCGGATCAGCCCCAAGGTCGAAGGCGCCTATAGGATGGCCCCAAAGGAGCTAGAAGAGTCAAGATCCAAATCCAAGAGCTTTTGGATGCGGGATTCATTAGTAGAGTGTTTCACCTTGGGGGCGCTGTTTTGTTTGTTAAGAAGAAGGATGGTTCTTTGAGGATGTGCATCGATTATAGAGAACTAAATAAGATGACACTAAAGAATAAATACCCTTTACCCGGGTTGATGACTGTTTGATCAATTGCGAGGAAGGGTGTATTCTCGAAAATTGATCTTAAGTCGATACCATCAACTGAAAATACGATGCGAGGATGTACCTAAGATCGCATTCAAACGAGATATGGCCACTATGAGTTCATAGTTATGCCCTTGGATTAACCAATGCACCAGTATTCATGGACCTCATGAGCAGTATTTCATCCATTTGGATAAATTCGTTTTGGTCTTCATAGATGATATCCTTATCTACTCAAAGAATGAAGAGGATCATAAGGAACATCTACGGACGGTTCGCAAACCTTGAGAAATGAAAGACTCTTTGCTAAGTTTAGCAAATGTGAGTTTTGGTGAAGGAAGTTATGTTCCTTGGACACATCGTGTGTCTGTGAAGGCATAAAAGTAGATCCACCAAAGTAGAGGCCGTGCGGGAATGGAAATCACCAAAACGCAAAGACGAATTAGAAGCTTCCTAGGATTAGCTGGCTACTATAGGAGATTCATCAAGGATTCTCCAGATTGCAAGGCCAATAACCCGCTACTCAGGAAGGGAATCAAGTTCGTTTGGACCGATGAGTGCGAGGCGAGTTTTCAAATACTCAAAGAAAATTGACGATGCACCGTTCTAGCAGTCCCGTGGCGGACGAAGTGCGTGGTCTATCTGAGACGCATCTAAGACGGGGTGGGTTGTGTTTTGATGCAAGAAGGAAAAGTGATAGCTACGCATCTCGACAACTCGGATCCCACGAGTGAACTACCCAACCCACGATTTGGAATTAGCAAACGTAGTTCATGCCCTAAAAATTTGGAGACACCATCTCTATGGTGTGAGATGTGAGATCTTCACGGATCATAAAGTTTGAAGTATTTCTTGAACAAAGGATCGAATATGAGACAAAGAAGATGGCTTGAATCGGTAAAGATTACGACCGTGGTATTAACTATCACCCGGCAAGGGCGAATGTAGTAGGCGACGCCTTGAGTCGTAAGAGCCATACCAAGTTAGGATGTCTCTTTGTACAAGAGGAAAACTCGTTGAAGAGTTTGGCGGGATGAAGATTGAACTGGTTGAACCACCCAGGACAATTGTGGTACATGTCGCTACACTCACACCGACATCGATCTAAGAAAAGAATTGTCGAGACAAAGGATGGAGGAAAAGTTGGAAAGATCCGAGAAAGACTAAGGTCCGAAGGATTGAAGAATTTCAAGAGGCCACTGGATAACGCCTTATTGTTTGAAGGTAGGATATGCGTTCTGACGACGCAGAGCTTCGAACGAAATCATGAGTGAGGCTCACGACACGCCCTACACCGCCCACCCAGCAAGACTAAGATGTACCAGGACCGAAGGAAAATTTTGGTGGGAAGGCGTGAAGCGAGACATAAACCTTTCAGAGAACGCATCTTGTTTGCCAACAAGTGAAAGACTACACCAACGTCCCTACGGAAATTACAACCGTTGAAATCCCGAATGGAAGTGGGACGATATAACGATGGACTTCGTTACAAGCTTACCCAAATCGAGAAGAGGAAACACAGCCGTATGGGTAATTGTGGATAGACTTACCAAAGTGCTCACTTTCACCTATTCAAAGCACTTATGGCTCGATAAGTTGGCCCAAATTGTGCGTTAAGGAAATTATCGACTACATGGGTGCGAAATCTATTACCTCGATCGAGACTCAAATTCACATCCAGTTCGGATTAGCTTGCGGAGAACGGGTACGCAGATTAAACTTGATGCTGACATCCACCCACAAACCGATGGACAATCGGAGAACGATCAAACGCTAGAAGATATGCTTAGAACCGTAGTATTGGATCGAGGTACAAAATGGGAAGATATTTTACCTCGATTGAATTTGCTTACAACAACGCTACTATCAGCGACGATAGGCGTGGCCCCATCTGAAGCCTTGTATGGCGAGTGTAGATCACCGCTTTATTGGGATGAAGTCGGTGAGAGGAAAGTTATAGGGCCGATGCGGTGGCGAGATGATCGAAATCGTTCGACAAATTAGGATGAGGATAAAAGAGGCTCAGATGACAGAAATCCTCTGACGATCTGGCGTGAGATCCGAGCTACAATTTGAGGATGGAGACAAAGTATTTCTTAAGGTCTCTCCATCAAAGGGATTATCGTGTTTGGCACGAAAGGAAAACTTAGACCCGTTTCATAGGACCTTATGAGATCCTAGAAAGGATAGGTCCAAGAGCTTATAGGTTGGCTCTTCCGCCAAACCTGGGAATGTCCATAATGTTTTCACGTCTCGCATTACGAAAATCGTTCGCGACCCAAAGCACGTGATTCACCAAGACGGCGTGATCCTCGAGGCGGACATGAGCTATAAGGAAGAACCCGCAGCCATACTTGACCACAAAGTTCAACAACTACGAGCAAGTCGATTAGTTAGTTAAAGTCTTGTGGAGACACCACGGACGAGTGAAAGAAGCCGCGTGGGAGCTTGAAGAAGCAATGAGAGAAATACCCGATCTATTTTTCTAAAGGTATACAAATTTCGGACTGAAATTTTTCGTAAGGGGGTGGAATGTAATATTCGAAAGAAACGAATATCGATTACGGTTTTCTAAACCCGTAATTAGGGTTTTCACAGATATTATCTTTTTACGACATCGAATCTTGTGATTTCGATCGATATCGTTATAATAATTCCTTTCATAATTCACTAAGGATTGTGAATTAAAGGATTGAATTATTACGAAATGATTCACAAGATATATTTTAACGTCAACCGCGTATCGAACGTCGGCTTTTCATGAAATTTTCCGGCGGTGAAGCTTGGAATTAATTTCATCTTAATTCCTTTATTAAAAGGAATATATTTATTTAGCAAGTATGAACTTCTGCGACCATTTTGAGATGAGTCGATTTTGAGCGTTTTGAGGCGTTTTGAGCGTCAACGCTTGAGGCGTTTTGAAAATGAGTTTAATGCTCGTGAAATTATAATAATTAATTTCCTATTAATACTATATAATTTCAGTATTATTAATTATTAAAAGTCAATTTTCAGTTATTGAATTCGATATTTTGATATTGAAATTTTCAAAACCCTAAGTTTATAAACTTTGGTTTTCACATGAAATGACACTATTAAATTATCATATGGTATCTAAACTTTATAATATGATATATATGAGTGTTATTAAGCTAGGAAAGCAGTTTTTAAATCATTAAGAATCGATAATGAGGTTTTTATAAATTTCGAAACTTAGTTTTCGAAATTAGGGTTTTATATGCATGGATTAATGCTATAATTTTATCCTATGATATTATTTAATATCTAAATCATATATTATGATATATATGTGTATATTTGGATCGAAAATGGCATGAGTGTCAAAAATAGGTGTGATTTATATTTTTATCCTATTTTTCTAAATTGCTATCGGTATTTTCGAAAATTTAGTATATGCTTGATTTAGTTATTTTATGGCATGTATTATACATCTATGACTATGTATGATATATATCTTGTATTAAGGATTAAATGAAATTTAAAACAGCCCTAAACCCCCCCACGCGCATTGCCACCCCTGAAACAAGCATGATCCCACCTTTATTTTGGCCAATGCATGGAGCCACTTTTAACACTAGCTTAATCATCACCCTCACACCATCATTGGGCTGCTCTCCCATTGGGTGTGTGTGGGTGCCGTGTAAATAGAGGAAGGGAAGGTAGAGACCTTTCATTCTACACTCCTATACACTCCTTAAACAAAACAATACACACCATTCTCTCATCTCTTCTCCCATTTTAAAGCAATCGACGCCCCTCTCCATTCTCTCTCTCGTTTTCTTTCTTCCTCTCCCATTTCGAAAACTTTAAGTGTTCTAGTGTTGTGTTTGAGATCTATACCATTTCAAGGTAAACCAAGACACCATAGTGCCGATTCCATATCCATTTTTACTATGAAAAATTGAGTGCAAGTTCATATATATGTGTGTGTGTGTCGCATGCTATATATATATATGTGAATGAGTTTTAATGTTCTAGAGCATGAGATAATGGTTCTTGATGATTTATATTTCCAAATATGTGAATATATGTTAGATAATCATATGTTGTTGTTCATTTGATTTTTTGAATGGATCTAGCATGCTATATTATTTTCGAACCATAGAACATGTTTAAAATAATTTTGAAAATGTTAAAATGCATATGTGATGACCGAAAGTGCTTCTTAGCATTTTCTAAGCATGTAATATTGATTTATGTTATGATTTAAACCTATGGTATGTTAATTAAAATTTTTAGAAAACCCTAGGTATTTTTGTCAAAATACCGTGAGCTTCTTAGATAAATACCTTGGTGTATAATTTTTGTTTTAATCATCTAATGACATATTAATGCTTTAATGTATTGATTATATGTTATATGATTTAATTAGAAGTTTTGAAAACCATATGCTTAATTTTTAATTAGGGCCGAGAGCATATTGAAAATATATGTTGATGTATGATTTTATTTTTGAACATGTAATGGTGTTTTAATGCTTTAGTATATTGTTTATACATTGTGTGAATTAATTAAAATTTTTGGAAATCATTTACTAATTTAAATCAAACAAACCGTGAGCTTGTTGCTCTTGAAGGTGATGATTTAATTAGTTCTTGATGATTATATGATGTTATATTAATATACTATAGTGTATAAACATAGTATATAATTGTTGGAATTTATTTAGAATTTTTAGAAATTGTTTGCTATTTATTTGGTAATTATCCTATTAATACCGTGAATATTGTCACATATTGTGAAATAAATAGTTATGAATAACTATGGGTTATATAAATATTATATACTGATGTTGGGATGTTATTATGAGTATATATCAATTTTGGGAATTTTTGGATGATTATTCCCTATTATTGTGAATTACCGTGAATATATACATATATATATATATAAATAAATAGAAAACAGTGTTATATGAATTTCATAAATTCATATTCTGGACCATAGTGTATAATAATACACTATATTAATTTAGAAAAATTTTCAAAAGTCATTTAGTATTTTATTCTAATTATCGAAAATTTCGATAATATAAAAGGACTTTAAAATCCTTTTTAAAACAGTTTATTTATGAAAATTTACTAAAATAATATTCTGGACAGTTTTTAAATTTTACAAAATTTTATAAACATAGATTGCTATGTTTGAGACGAACGTTCATTTTATAACGTTTTAAAAACCAAAATACGCTTTTTAATTATAAAAAGGGTTATTAAAAATGCGAAAATAATTACAAGTCCTTGATTTACAAGATAAATCGAGCAATAGGACTTTACGTTTTCAAATCGATCAAATTCGATTTATAGAACAAAATAGTAAGAAGATACTATTATTAAAGGTCAAAATCGTTGACTTTGTTGATCAATGTTGACTTCGTTGACTTTTCAAGTCAAACGTACGATTATACGTTTATCAATACGTCAGTACGCGTAAGATATACTAATTGAGTATGATACCCATTAGTAAGAAAGGATTTCACAAATGAAATCCATATATCGAAAAACGTACTTATACGTTGATAGTATCTCGAAGAACGAGAAAAGTCAATCGTATACGTATTAGAGACGCATTGAATCCACTAAGGAATTCAGTCTACGTCGATATGAAATATCGAAGTTTATCTTAGTTTTCGAAAGTCTCGAAAGACTTGAGCGACGTACTAAAACCTCGCTTTTACGTAAAGGTGTGGACGCAAACGCAATGACGGATTTTGACGAACAAGCGAACTCAGGACTTTTACGACGAACCATAGTCCAGTGGGCTTTTATCTTTAAAATGTGGGCCTTCTCTTACACTAAAACGTGACTTTATCGCTATTTCAAATGAGTTTATTTACAAAGACTTATCCTACAATTGTTATTCAAATGTTTTTGCATTACACCGCCAAAATGTTTCGTTTGTGTACGGATCCTATCTCATATGCGGGTAGGGTCGTGGAGATGGTTGGAACTATTATATCAATTGTTGTGGTAGCACCCAACCTTTTAAATGTCGGGTCCTCGTCTTGATGATAAATGCCCGCTAGGATTGGCGTGAAGGTTGGAACTATCTGTTGTGTTAACATATGCTTGCAGAGTGACCGTGTCTTGTCAGACGGGATTACGGCGGTCACGGCGTCGTAGATGGGAGGCCTCCTCTCGACGCTTATTATTTATTTATTATTATGTATCGTGACTATGAGATATGGACCATACACACCAAGAAAATGCTCGGTAGAGCTATGTTTACTTAACCGAAAATGATTTGGTCAAGACAAGGCATTTTAACTAAAACCCTTGTGACTTACCCGATATTGGCGCAGAATCCAAATTTATCAAATGTTTTCGGCATGAGCCCACTAAGTGCAATTTCTTGTACTTAGCCCCGCATGTTTGTTTTTAAATGTGCGGGTTGAGCTCGATGGTGATGATGGGAAAGTGTTGAGGAGTCCAAAGTTCTTGACGGTTTAATTGAATTTGTGGTTTATGCCAATGCATATCGTCATATATGTATTCACACACTTTCCACCGCTACACTCAACTCCCTTATTTACGCTTTATGTTTTAAACTATTAAGGCCCATCGGATCAGGCCAAGTTTTGGGGTCCGATGGCCTAAACCTTTTCAAAAACAATATAACATCATCTCGTATTTTGTTCAAGCATGTTAGCTTATTTTCACGCAACTCTATTTTATTCATGTAACCCCTAAAGTACTACTCCTAGTACTAGTCGCCCTCCAGTCCGGGTTGGTCCGGAATGGGGTCGTGACAAATATACCATGGTGTATAATTTTTGTTTTAATCATATAATGACATATTAATGCTTTAATGTGTTATTTATATGTTATATGATTTAATTAGAATTTTTGAAAATCAAAGGCATGATTTTTAATCAATACCGTGAGCATTTGGGAAAAATATGTTGATGTATGATTTTATTTTTGAACATGTAAAGGTGTTTTAATGCTTTAATATATTATTTATGCATTGTGTAAATTAATTAGAATTTTTGGAAATCAATTAACTATTCAAATCAAATAAACCGAAAGGCTTGCAAGCTTATATGGTGATGATTTAATTAGTTCTTGATGATTATATGATGTTATATTAATATACTATAGTGTATAGACATAGTATATAATTGTTGGAATTTTTGAAAACCAAATACCAAATTTAATCGAAAAAGCCGAGAGCTTGCAAAGCTCATATGGTGACGATTTAAATTATTTTGGTTGATGTTATAATGTTATAATGTTATAATATAATGTTTATTGATGTTGGAATTTATTTAGAATTTTTAGAAATTGTTTGCTATTTATTTGGTAATTATCCTATTAATACCGTGAATATTGTCACATATTGTGAAATAAATAGTTATGAGTAACTATGGGTTATATAAATATTATATACTGATGTTGGGATGTTATAATAAGTATATATCAATTTTGGAAATTTTTGGATGATTATTCCTATTAATTGTGAATTACCGTGAATATATATATGTATATATATAAATAATTAGCAAACAGTATTATATGAATTTCATAAATTCATATTCTGGACCATAGTGTATAATAATACACTATATTAATTTAGAAAAATTTTCAAAGGTCATTTGGTATTTTTAAACTAATTATCGAAATTATCGATAATATAAAAGGATTTTAAAATCCTTTTAAAACAGTTTATTAATGAAAATTTACTAAAATGATATTCTGGACAGTTTTAAATTTTACAAAATTTATAAACATAGATTGCTATGTTTGAGACTTAACGCTCATTTTATAACGTTTTAAAACCAAAATACGCTTTTATTTATAAAAAGAAGTATTAAAATGCTAAAATAATCATAAGTCCTTGATTTACAAGATAAATCGAGCAATAGGACTTTACGCTTTCAAATCGATCAAATTCGATTTATAAAACAAAATAGTAAAGTTACTATTATTAAAGGTCAAAATCGCCGACTTTGTTGATCAATGTCGACTTCGTTGACTTTCAAGTCAAACGACGATTATACATTTATAAATACGTCAAGACGCGTGAAGAGATACTAATTGAGTATGATACCATTAGTAAGAAAGGATTTCACAAATGAAATCCATATATCGAAAACGATTTATACGCTGAAAGATCTCAAGAACGAGAACAAGTCAATCGTATACGCAGTTAGAGACGTATTGAATCCACTAAGGAATTGGTCTACATCGATATGAAATATCGAAGTTTAACTTAGTTTTCAAAAGTCTCGAAAGACTGAGCGACGTACTAAAGCCTCGCTTTTCGTAAAGGTGTTGGCAAACGACAATGGCGTGATTTCGACGAACAAACGAACTCTAGACTTTTACAACGAACCATAGTCCAGGTGGGCTTTCCTTTTCTTACCTCAAAATATGGGCTTCTTATTTCCAAAAATATGACCTTACTGTCATACCAAATGAATTTATTTACAGCACTTATACTACAACTGTTTATCAAATGTTTTACTGCATTACCTGCCAAAAATATTTCGTTTTGTGTATGGATCCTATCTGTTTGCCCGGGTAGGGCTGTGGAGATGGTTGGAACTATTATATCATTTGTTGTGGTAGCACCCAACCTTTTTAATGTCGGGTCCTGTGCCGGATGACAAATGCCTGGCTAGGATTGGCGTGAAGGTTGGAACTACGCTGTGTTAACATATGCTTGCAGAGAGTGACTGTGTGCTGTACGGGATTATGGCCGGTCACGGCGTCGTAGATGGGAGGCCTCCCTCTCGACGTTTATTATTTATTTATTATTATGTATTGTGACTATGAGATATGGACCATACACACCAAGAAAATGCTCGGCCGAGCTATGTTTACTTAACCGAATGATTTGGTAAGCACTGGCATTTTAACTAAAACCCTGTGACTTACCCGATATTGGCGTAGAATCCAAATTTATCAAATGTTTTCGGCATGAGCCCACTAAGTGCAATTTCTTGTACTTAGCCCCGCATGTTTGTTTTAAATGTGCGGGTTGAGCTCGATGGTGATGATGGGGAAATTGTTGAGAGTCCAAAGTCCTCGACCGATCTACTTGAATTTGTGGTTTATACCTCAATGCATATCGTCATATATGTATTCACACACTTTCCTTGCTATACTCTAAACTCCTTTATTTATGCTTTATATTACAAACTATTGAGGTCCATCGGATCGGGCCATGTTTTGGGGTCCGATGGCTCAAACCTTTTCAAAACAATATAACATCATCTCGTATTCGCTCAAGCATGTTAGCTTATTTTCACGCATCTCTATTTTATTCATGTAACCCCTAAAGTACGACTCCTAGTACTAGTCGCCCTCCAGTCCGGGTTGGTCCGGAATGGGGTCGTCGTGATAGAAGTGGTATCAGAGCACTCTTTGCTCTTTGAAAACCCAAATTCTTTTTATTCTAAGTCTAGATCGAGTCACTGGACTTCTAGAAACCCTCTTGGACTCCCCTCAACACTCCATCACATCGAGCTCAACCGGAAAAAGGTAACTGCATTCCTTTCTCAAACTCATGAAATGGAAATTTTACATGATTGAACAATTGGATGGACTTTTGAAGGATTTGATTATTATGAAAAAATTTTATGATGAAATTGAAAGTTGAGCAAGAAAATTTTTCCAAATACTTTAGTTAAACTAATGCAATACTCAAGTATCGATATGAAAGTACATGGTGGTACTAGTTGAATAATCAACATGGGATGAATGAATCCATTTTGATATGCATATAAGTTGATTATGATTGTTATGTTGAAATCATATTTCCAAAATTTTCAAATTGAGACATCTTTCCAACTTTCAAAATTTTATTTATGATGAACGATATGTTATCATAAGACGAACTTAGACTCTAAGGAGCATGTTCACGATCGTGAAAGAACATAGAAGTACGAACTTCTTTCCTTATGCGAACGAAAGAACAATAGGAAGAGTGAAAGAAACGATACCCTTGAGCAACGAATCGACGGAAGACAAGCGAGAAGGATGGACGAGGACAACCTCAACCTTTAAGTCGAATGACATCGGCACTCCATCACTACTTGACACGAGTGACCAGCAACACGAATCACGACATGGACGCCACTACGGCTTCAGATGTTCAGCCTCGGCTTGAGAACCCGAAGATGATAGACGATGCGTCGACATACGCCTCGTTTTGCAATATGGCACGATCGCGCAAATTTCCTGCACTGCGCAGTAGATTTGTTTTAGCTAGATCTCTCTCGTTAGGACTCCGATTTACGCATGGTTTTCACCTGCGTACTCCTAACGCACTGATCTTCATTTGTTATGAAGAACAGAATCCTTAATTCTGCCTCCAGAATACGATAGAGTCCGTTGAACTCTAGTTCGAGTGTTTGGTATAGAATAAGGATCCCATAGCTCATATTAAGATGTTGTTGGCTTATGTATACGTTGGGTAAGATTAAGAAGGTAAGTTGTGGTGAGTTTTGTGCAGTATGATGTTGCCTACCTTATAGACTTGCTTGACCTTAATCTAGTTGCTTCACGTTACGTTTAAGATATCCTTGCCTGCTTATTCGATGACGATAGTTGACTTATGTTAGTGTTATTCGTGACAGATGGAGGGAATGAGATATCTCGCGAGGAGGAGGATTGGACCACACCCCACCCCGGAGGAGGAGGTGAGTATATATCGCTCTAGTTGGATGTGCGCTGGGGAAGACTTGGGTGAGTTCTTGGCATATTATCTCCGTCTTTGGAGAGACGCCCGAGCTCACGGAGTGACTGATTATGACGGCATCCAGCGCCTTCTAGCGATACTCCCCTGCACCTGGGATGGATATGCTCGAGAGATATCGGGGGATTACATCTACCGGGCGATGGGCAGCTACGACTTGGTGGGAGATCTGCCCAGGTTCGTGAGTCACCTGACTTACGTATATAGCATTTACGGGGCAGCACCGAGAGGACCCTACCTCCCTCCCCGAGAGTATACCTGGCGGGATGAGTCGCCAGAGTGGCTTTACACAGAGGTCCCGAGGCAGATCGACCCAGTGGTACCTCCGTATCGATTCGACGAGGGCGGACTGCTTTCGCTTAGAGAGGCAAGACGCCCTGCAGCCTTGGGAGAGCCGGTATTTCCACCCTTACCTGTCGGACACCCCTTACGTCCACCAGTACCACCTCCACCACCTATGGTCCCAGCCATACCACCAGTCGAGCACTTTCGCCGGACAAAGACGGATGAGAGTATCGATGCCTTCCCGTGCTATGACCCGACTCGAGTATGTTGACAATCCGATTCGCCACGACTCACGAGCCTCGGCGAATCGACCACCGCTTTTAACCCCATGCGAGATATACCGATGGTGGAAAGCAATGGAGCCGGACCATCCGGGGACTACCCCGTATGAACATTTCCGACAAATAAGATGATTCGGAGGAGGAGGAAGACCCCGAGGAAGACACGAATAGGAAAGACCTCGTGAAGGCGCTTAGGCGACGCTTTTAATTAGAATTTGTTTTGTTATGTCTAGCGTGTGTGCCAGCTTTTCTCTTTTCTTTTGTTGCACCTTAGTTCTAAACTCGAATTCTCTTTTTAGGCCGTGTGGGCCGGATTTATGTTTTCGCTACCCATTGTTTTTGAACATCCCGCCTATGGCGTAAATTTTGATATATATATACACCTGACCCTAATAGGCTTTTGCAAGTTATGTTTGTTAAGAATGATATTCTGCTTGGAATCGCTTACATGAAGCCATAATAGTGTTGGTGTATCGAGAATGAAAAGAATAAGTGCCTAATGATTACTTGTTTTCATAGCAAATGCCTCCGAGAAGGAATCCGGAGCAAGAACCCGAGGTCGAGGTCGGGAAGGCCAAGAGGAAGGGTAGGATCCCTAACAAGAGCCGGAAGACAATCCCCAACCACCACCTCCACCTCAACCCGATCGCAGGATCAAGAAATGTTTTAAAATGTAACCTCCTGCCTTTAACGGGAAGGCAACCGGAAGAAGCCGAACAACGGGTCGTGGCTATTGAACGGATCTTTACCTTCTTAAGATGCACGGCACAAGAAAGGCCGTGTGTGTTACTTTCCACCGGTTGACCACCGACTTCCGTGGGAGGCCGAAGAAAACTTTCACACCGAACACTGAGGAATTCTCGTGGAGGATTTCAAAAGAGAGCAGATGAAAAGTATATCCCCAAAAGTTATAGGGGAAAGAGAGCAGAATTTTCCCCGCTAAAACAAGAAAATTATCCGAATCACTACGATCGCACTTTCTCGAGACGCCAAGATATGCACCGATCTAGTAGACACCGACTTGAAGATGTCGGAAAAATTCGAGCGGTGGCTAAGAATGGAGATACGCATGTCTCTTGCCACCATGGAGACCTATCTTACAATCAAGCTCTAAAGACGAGCTTTGATATTGAGGCGACTATGAGCGAGAATAAGACAAAGGTCGCCTCGTGCACACGGTAATTCGGATAAGGAAAAGGGCCGGGAGCCCAACCGCGGAAATAACAACCGCGGAAACTACGGAGAAGCAAGTCACAAGCGCCCGTGGCAAGGAAACCCGGCGCAGCAGGGACAAAGCTGGAAGAGAGCAGGTTATGCTCCACCAGCAAGGGGACCACATGAACAGTCGAGGACACCTCAATGCCCTCGATGCCATAGGACACACAAGGGTGTGTGCACGGCAAACGTGGTAAGCTGTTACAAATGCGGGGTGAACGGGCATTACGCCAACAATTGCCCGATGTCACGTTCGGATGGAAGGCCGAACCAACCGGCAATGCTCACCATTAATGGCTATACAAACTGACACCACCGCAGCTAGCCCACCCCAACCTCAAGAACTCCAAAGGCAAACACCCCACCTCAACAACAACAACTCCACTCCAAAGAATAATAGGCAAAGCAGCCCACAACAACAAATCCAAGAATAAAGATGGCAAATACCACCGCCACAACAACAAAGAGAGCGACAACCACCGCGCTAACGCCAAAGAAGGCAAAGAACCGCCAGCAACAACCGCGAATCAGCCAGACTACGGTGCCCGTCACCCTCGGTAGCTCAAAGTTAGAGCCTCGCCACGCACAGAGGCAGAACTAATGTAACCAAGGAAACTTGGCGGTATGGGAGTTCTTCTCAACCTACCGTTATAGTCTCGCTTCGACACGGGTGCTTCGATTCTTTATTGCAAAATCATGCGTGAAATGCTGGGCCTTAGGTCCGAAAGATCAAGCCGTGATATGAGAATCTCATCGCCTATAGGAGGAATTATGACCACACACACTTTTGCTCGAACCTAGAGTCGACATTAGATCACTTAAGGTTACGCTAACGATCTAAACATAATACCCATGGACGATGTAGACATAATCCTAGGAATGGATCGTTAGCTAAGAATCATTCCACGATTCTCGTAAGGAAAGGAAAATTTCGCTTCACTTTCCGGACAAGAAGCTACGCATTTCCATGGGATCAAGATGGGAAGAAGAGTGCCAATAGTGTCAAGACTACAAGCTAGGAGGATGATGAACCGAAAGGATGTCTTGCATTCCTCGCTTATTTGAACGAAGGGATAAACCCAAGCACGGGTAGAAGACATTGAAGTTGTCCAAGAGTTTTCGGACGATTTCAAAATCTACCAGACTACCTCCCGACAGACAGCTAGAGTTTACCATCGACTTGGAGCCGTGATCAGCCCCAAAGGTCGGGCGCCTATAGGATGGCCCCAAAGGAGCTAGAAGAGTCAAGATCCAAATCCAAGAGCTTTTGGATCCGGGATTCATTAGCCGAGTGTTTCACCTTGGGAGCGCTGCTTTGTTTGTTAAGAAGAAGGATGGTTCTTTGAGGATGTGCATCGATTATAGAGAACTAAATAAGATGACACTAAAGAACAAATACCCTTTACCCGTAATTGATGACCGCTTGATCAATTGCGAGGAGCGGTGTATTCTCAAGATTGATCTTAAGTCGATACCACCAACTGAAAATACGGCTCAAGATGTAATCAAGACCGCATTCGAACCGTATATGGCCACTATGAATTCATAGTTATGCCATTCGGATTAACCAATGCACCAGCCGTGTTCATGGACCTCATGAATGTAGTATTTCATCCCTTTTGGATAAATTTGTTTTGGTCTTCATAGATGATATCCTTATCTACTCAAAGAACGAAGAGGATCATAAGGAACATCTACGGACGGTTTTGCAAACCTTGAGAAATGAAAACTCTTTGCTAAGTTTAGCAAATGCGAAGTTTTAACGAAGGAAGTTATGTTCCTTGGACACATTGTGTCTGTCAAGGTATAAAAGTAGATCCAAACAAAGTAGAGGCCGGCAAGAATGGAAATCACCTAAAACACAAAGACGAAATTAGAAGCTTCCTAGATTAGTCAGCTACTATAGGAGATTCATCAAGGATTCTCCAAAATTGCAAGGCCAATAACCCAGCTACTCCGGAAAGGAATCAAGTTCGTTTGGACTGATGAGTGCGAGACGAGTTTCCAAATACTCAAAGAGAAATTGACCAAAGGCACCGCCTAGCATCCCCGTGTTTACAAGGGTGCGTAGTCTATACCGACGCATCTAAGACCGGACTGGGTCAGGTTTTGATGCAAGAAGGAAAAGTAATAGCTTACGATCCCGACAACTCGGACCCACGAATGAACTACCCAACCCACGATTTGGAACTAGCAGCTGTAGTTCATGCACTGAAAATTTGGAGACACCATCTCTATGGTGTAAGATGTGAGATCTTCACGGATCATAAAAGTTTGAAGTACTTCTTCGAACAAAGAGATCTGAACATGAGACAGAGAAGATGGCTAGAATTAGTAAAAGATTACGACTGTGGTATTAACTATCACCCGGGCAAGGCGAATGTAGTAGCTGACGCCTTGAGTCGTAAGAGCCATACCAAGTTAGGATGTCTCTTTGTACAAGAGGAAAAACTCGTTGAAGAGTTTGGCAGGATGAAGATTAAATTGGTGGAACCACCTGAAACAATTGTGAGCTGTATCGCTACACTCACACTGACATCCGATCTAAGAAAAAGAATTGTCGAGAGACAAAGGATTGAGGAAAAGTTGGAAAAGATCCGAGAAAGACTAAGGTCTGAAGGATTCAAGAATTTCCAAGAGGCGCCGGATAACGCCTTATTGTTTGAAGGTAGGATATGCGTTCCTGACGACGCAGAGCTTCAGAACGAAATCATGAGTGAGGCTCACGATACGCCCTACACCGCCCACCCGTGCAAGATTAAAATGTACCAGACCAAGGAAAAATTTTGGTGGGAAGGCATGAAACGAGACATAGCTTCTTTCAGAGAACTGCCTTGTTTGTCAACAAGTGAAGGCTTTACACCAACGTTCCTACGGAAGTTACAACTGCTAGAAATCCCGAATGGAAGTGGGACGATATAACGATGGACTTCGTTACAAGCTTACCCAAATCAAGAAGAGGAAACACAGCCATATGGGTAATTGTGGATAGACTTACCAAAAGTGCTCACTTCCTACCTATTCAAAGCACTTATGGATCTGATAAGTTGGCCCAGCTGTACGTTAAGGAAATTGTACGACTACATGGAGTGCCAAAATCTATTACCTCTGATCGAGACTCCAAGTTCACATCCAGATTCTGGATTAGCTTGCAGCGAGAACTGGGTACGAGATTAAATTTCAGTACAGCTTTCCACCCACAAACTGATGGACAATCGGAAAGAACGATCCAAACCCTAGAAGATATGCTTAGAACTGTAATTTTGGATCGAGGAGCAAAATGGGAAGATATTTTACCTCTGATTGAATTTGCTTACAACAACAGTTATCAAGCGACGATCGGCATGGCCCCATACTGAGCCTCAGATGGCAAGAAGTGTAGATCACCACTTTATCGGGATGAAGTCGGTGAGAGAAAAGTTATAGGGCCTGATGCGGTGAATGAAATGATCAAATCGTCGACAAATTAGAATGAGGATAAAAGAGGCTCAGATGTATGTAAATCTTACGCTAATACGCGAGATCCGAGCTACAATTTGAGGATGGAGACAAAGTCTTCTTAAGGTCTCTCCATCAAAAGGGATTGTCGTGTTTGGCCCGAAGGGAAGTTGAGACCCCGCTTCATAGGACCTTATGAGATCCTAGAAAGGATAGGTCCAAGAGCTTATATAGGTTGGCTCTCCGCCAAACCTGGGAATGTCCATAATGTTTTCACGCCTCGCACTACGAAAATACGCTCACGACCCAAAGCACGTGATTCGCCAAGACGACGTGATCC
The DNA here is from genome assembly GCA_036937905.1 of Salvia rosmarinus. Lineage (NCBI taxonomy): Eukaryota > Viridiplantae > Streptophyta > Magnoliopsida > Lamiales > Lamiaceae > Salvia > Salvia rosmarinus. Next base: position 18,008,245 of record CM072823.1, on the reverse strand, counting down.
TCGAGTTTACATGAGCTATAAGGAAGAACCCGCAGCCATACTTGACCACAAAGTTCAAAGAACTACGGAGCAAGTCGATTCCGTTAGTTAAAGTCTTGTGGAGACACCACCAGACGAAAGAAGCCACACGGAGCTTGAAGAAGCAATGAGAGAAATACCCGATCTATTTTTCTAAAGGTATACAAATTTCGGGACTAAATTTTTCGTAAGGGGTGGAATGTAATATTCCAAAGAAACGAATATACGACACGGTATTCTAAACCCGTAATTAGGTTTTCACAGATATTATGTTTTTACGACATCGAATCCTCGTGATTTCGATACGATATCGTTATGGCGAATTCCTTTCATAATTCACTAAGGATTGTGAATTAAAGGATTGAAATATTACTTAAATGAATCGTCAATATATTTTAACGTCAAACGCGTGATCGAACGCCGCCTTTTCATGAAATTTTCTCGAGCAAAGGAAGCTTGGAATTAATTTCCATCTTACTTCCTATATTAAAAGGAATATATTTATTTAGTAAGTATGAACTTCTGCGACCATTTTGAGATGAGTCGATTTTGAACGCTTTGAGACGTTTTGACGCCAACGCGTCTGAGACGATTTGAAAATGAGTTTAATGCTCAGAAATTATAATAATTAATTTCCTATTATTATTTTATATAATTTCAGTATTATTAATTATTAAAGTCGAATTTTCAGTTATTGAATTCGATATTTTGATATTGAAATTTTCAAAAACCCTAAGTTTATAAACTTTGGTTTTTCACATGAAATGACACTATTAAATTATCATATGGTATCTAAACTTTATAATACGATATATATGAGTGTTATTAAGCTATGAAATCAGTTTTAGATCATTAAAATCGAAAACAGATTTTTATAAATTTCAAATCTAATTTTCGAAATTAGGTTTCTTATGCATTAATTAATGCTATAATTTTATCCTATGATATTATTTAATATCTAAATCATATATTATGATATATATGTGTATATTTGGGACGAAAATTACATGAGTGTCAATAATAGGTGTGATTTATATTTTTATCCTATTTTTCTAAATTACTATCAGATTTTCAAAATTTAGTATATGATGGATTTAATTATTTTTATGGCATGTATTATACATCTATGATTATGTATGATATATATATCTTGTATTAAGGATTAAATGAAATTTAAAACAGCCCTAAAACCCCCCCCCATGCGCCGGCCACCTATGAGAAAGGCATACACTCCACCTTTTATTCTACCCAATGCATGGCTTACCTTTTTGCCTAGCCTAATGATCATCCTAATCCTCATCATTTGGCTGCAAATCTCCCTATTGGTGTGTGTGTGTGCCGTAAATGAGAGAGATAAGGGGGAGACTCTTCCTCTTTCACTCCATTCACTCATTACACATTTCCAAATACACCACAACACCCAAAACACTCTCATTTTCCTCTCCCTTCTTCAGCCAAAAACGAGAGCAGCCCCTCCCCCATTATTTCGAAAGCTCTCTTCTCTTCTTCCTCATTCCTTCTCCCAACTTGATACTATATTATTCTTGTGATTCCATAGCTATTTCAAGGTAAAACAAGACCATAGCTTCGATTATTCTACCTTCCTTATTCAAGAAAAATCGAGCATGCTTATATATGTGTGTGTGAGTACCGAATGCTATATATATATATTTATGTATGTTTTAAATGTTCTTGAGCATGAGAATGTTGTTCTTGATGGTTTATTTGAAAAATATATGAGATGTATGCTTAGATAATCATATGTTATTGTTTATTTAATTTTTGAATGGATCTAGCATGTTATGAAGTTTTCGAACCATAAACCATGTTGAAAATAAATTTTTGAAGATGATAAAAATAGCTAGTGATGACCGATTACTTCTTAAGCATTCTAGAGATGGATTATTGTTTATTACCATGATTATAATCCATGGTTTTAATTTGAAAATTTTTGAAAACCCTAGGTATATTTTTAAATATTACCGTGAGTTTTTTTTTAAAATATACCATGGTGTATAATTTTTGTTTTAATCATATAATGACATATTAATGCTTTAATGTGTTATTTATATGTTATATGATTTAATTAGAATTTTTGAAAATCAAAGGCATGATTTTTAATCAATACCGTGAGCATTTGGGAAAAATATGTTGATGTATGATTTTATTTTTGAACATGTAAAGGTGTTTTAATGCTTTAATATATTATTTATGCATTGTGTAAATTAATTAGAATTTTTGGAAATCAATTAACTATTCAAATCAAATAAACCGAAAGGCTTGCAAGCTTATATGGTGATGATTTAATTAGTTCTTGATGATTATATGATGTTATATTAATATACTATAGTGTATAGACATAGTATATAATTGTTGGAATTTTTGAAAACCAAATACCAAATTTAATCGAAAAAGCCGAGAGCTTGCAAAGCTCATATGGTGACGATTTAAATTATTTTGGTTGATGTTATAATGTTATAATGTTATAATATAATGTTTATTGATGTTGGAATTTATTTAGAATTTTTAGAAATTGTTTGCTATTTATTTGGTAATTATCCTATTAATACCGTGAATATTGTCACATATTGTGAAATAAATAGTTATGAGTAACTATGGGTTATATAAATATTATATACTGATGTTGGGATGTTATAATAAGTATATATCAATTTTGGAAATTTTGGATGATTATTCCTATTAATTGTGAATTACCGTGAATATATATATGTATATATATAAATAATTAGCAACAGATTATATGAATTTCATAAATTCATATTCTGGACCATTAGTGTATAATAATACACTATATTAATTTAGAAAATTTTCAAAGGTCATTTGGTATTTTTAAACTAATTATCGAAATTATCGATAATATAAAAGGATTTTAAAATCCTTTTAAAACAGTTTATTAATGAAAATTTACTAAAATGATATTCTGGACAGTTTTAAATTTTACAAAATTTATAAACATAGATTGCTATGTTTGAGACTTAACGCTCATTTTATAACGCTTTAAAACCAAAATACGCTTTTATTTATAAAAAGAAGTATTAAAATGCTAAAATAATCATAAGTCCTCGATTTACAAGATAAATCGAGTAATAGGACTTTACGCTTTCAAATCGATCAAATTCGATTTATAAAACAAAATAGTAAGGTTACTATTATTAAAGGTCAAAATCGCCGACTTTGTTGATCATCGTCGACTTCGCTGACTTTCAAGTCAAACGCGTGCGATTATACATTTATAAATACGTCAAGACGCGTAAGAGATACTAATTGAGTATGATACCCATTAGTAAGAAAGGATTTCACAAATGAAATCCATATATCGAAAACGACTTATACGCTGAAAGATCTCGAAGAATCGAGAACAAGTCAATCGTATACGCAGTTGAGACGTATCAATCCACTAAGAATTCACCACATCGATATGAAATATCAAGTTTAACTTAGTTTTCAAAAGTCTCGAAGACTTGAGCGACGTACTAAAGCCTCGCCAGAAGGTGTGGACGCAAACGCAATGGCTGTGATTTTGACGAACAAACGAACCTAGGACTTTACAACGAACCATAGTCCGTGGGCTTTCCTTTCTTACCTCAAAATATGGGCTTTATTTCCAAAAATATGACCTTCTCACATACCAAATGAATTTATTTACAAAGACTTATACTACAACTGCTTATCAAATGTTTCTATCATTACCGCCAAAAATATTTCGTTTTGTGTATGGATCCTATCTGTTTGCCCGGGTAGGGCTGTGGAGATGGTTGGAACTATTATATCATTTGTTGTGGTAGCACCCAACCTTTTTAATGTCGGGTCCTGTGCCGGATGACAAATGCCTGGCTAGGATTGGCGTGAAGGTTGGAACTACGCTGTGTTAACATATGCTTGCAGAGAGTGACTGTGTGCTGTACGGGATTATGGCCGGTCACGGCGTCGTAGATGGGAGGCCTCCCTCTCGACGTTTATTATTTATTTATTATTATGTATTGTGACTATGAGATATGGACCATACACACCAAGAAAATGCTCGGCCGAGCTATGTTTACTTAACCGAATGATTTGGTAAGCACAAGGCATTTTAACTAAAACCCTCGTGACTTACCCGATATTGGCAACAGAATCCAAATTTATCAAATGTTTCGGCATGAGCCCACTAAGTGCAATTTCTTGTACTTAGCCCCGCATGTTTGTTTTAAATGTGCGGGTTGAGCTCGATGGTGATGATGGGAAATTGTTGAGAGTCCAAAGGTCCTCGACCGATCTACTTGAATTTGTGGTTTATACTCAATGCATATCGTCATATATGTATTCACACACTTTCCGCCGCTATACTCTAAACTCCTTTATTTATGCTTTATATTACAAACTATTGAGGTCCATCGGATCGGGCCATGTTTTGGGGTCCGATGGCTAAACCTTTTCAAAACAATATAACATCATCTCGTATTCGCTCAAGCATGTTAGCTTATTTTCACGCATCTCTATTTTATTCATGTAACCCCTAAAGTACGACTTAGTACTAGTCGCCTCCATCCCAAGTTGGTCCGAATGGGTCGTGACATGGACTTATGCCGAAAATATTTTATTTTCATTGAATTACTCGCCAATATAATGGTAAGACACAAGGGTTTTATTTGAAAATGCCTCAGGCTTACTAAAATATTTTTACGAGTTTATAAAAGTTGTTCGCCAAGCATTTTCTTGGTGTACGTATCTATATCCCTTATTATCATTCCATCACATTATCATAGTCGAAAGTCGTGAAGGAGGCCTCCTTCTACGACCCCGTGACCGGCCGTGAATTGTCCTTACAAAGCACACAACACCATCGGTGTACACGCAATCCTAGTCGTATAAGCCTTCCCAAGATAGGATCCGATATCGATTTTCATTCATAAGTTGGAAATAATCCAACAACATCACATTATTCATGGATAGGATACGATACACAAACGTAAACATTTTGGCGGTGTAATCATTTAAACAATTTTATCAATAGTTGAAAAGTCATCGTAAACAAAGGCGGTTGAAAAGAGCAAAGAATGTGATTTTGTTTTAGTAATAAAGCCCACCGAAATTATTGATCGCCTTTAACGCTCGCTACTCGTCAACGCCCACCGTGGTGCGTCGGCGTCACCTTTATATAAAAGGATGCTTTTAGTACGTCGTTTAGGTAATTCGAGACTTACAAAGTCTATAATAAGATTCGATATTCCATATCGATGTGAATCAATTCTTTAATGAATTTAATTCGCTTCTCAAACGCCAGATCATCTTAACATTTCTCGTTCTTCGATAGAGACGAGATATGTATTAAGAATTACCAATTTATCCCTCTTGGTAAATGGTCCAACGTTTTCTCACGTTTTTCGATTTCACGACTTCAAATATGAAATACTTTCATATCAACGTGATGTCATTAGCAATTGATGCGTCTTACGCGCATCAACAGATTTATCGAACGTATTTCGTACGTTGATTTCAAAAGTCAACAATTTTGACTTTTCTTAGTAATTTAATTACTAAGTCATACTTTAATATTAAATTCTTTCGAAAATCAATTTCCAATTGATTTCTTTTTATAAACTGTTTTAATATGTTTAAAAATAATTTTTAAACATATAATTCATTATAAATAATGAATTTAAGGATTTAAAATCCTTATTCCAATTTTAAAAATAGCTCACGGCTATTTTGTGTTTTATCAATCAATTATCTTCGAAAATTGCCCATAATTTCCAAATATGTCTAAAATAATATTAGACATATAATTTATTAATAAAATTGATTAAAAAGGATTTAAAAATCCTTAGAAATTCTTTAGAATTTCTCGGTAATTATGAAAAATTACCAAACAATGTCCAATTTTTTTTCTAATATTATATAGTGTATTAATATACACTATGGTCATTAATATGTCATAAAATCAACTAAACATTAATCAATCATCACCTTATTATTTTTATAAGGTCTCGGCATTTTTAGTAAAATGCCCAACAATTTCTCTAAAATTCCAATAAATTAACACAAGGTCTAAACCTTAGTCCATGACATTTTTATGTCACATAATTCATTATATAACAATGTTATATCATACAATCATCATCATAGCTCTCGGCCTCTTCATCATTTTCATCAAACAATTTTGTAAAATTTTCCAAAAATCATTACATGCTCATAAGCTATAGTGTAACAATGTAACACCATAAATACATCAAGAACAATTTTATTCATCACCAAGTTGAGCTCAAAGCTTTCGGTTTATTTGAATAAAAATTGTAATTGATTCTTAAAAATTTTAACAAAAACATAGGATGCATAAAACATATCCTAGATCAATAAAACACCATTGCATGTTACAAATCAAAATCATACATCAACACATAAATACATATTTGCTTCGATCCTTTTTAAGAAAATGGTATAAAATTTTCCAAAAATTCCCAAACAATTTATATGAAATATATGTATCATCTTGAATCAACAATATATGTTTGCATGTTCTAGATGAAAATCATATATCAACTTATATATATATAGCTTCGGTTCTTTCTAAAAAGAATAGGTAGACATTTCCAAAAATTTCCAATTAAATCATAGGGTATAAAGTTCATGCTCTAGAGTAATAAAATATCATTGCATGTTATAAAATAAAATCATACACATATATATACATATATATGGTCCTCGGTCATCTTTGAAAATTAAGGGTAGGAATTTTCTAAAATTTCAAATAAAAGGCTATGTATTCACATAATATCATAGATTCACTAGATGTAATTGCATGTCTTAAATAAAAATCAATCATCATTCAAATATGTATATATAAGTTTCGGTCATCATAAAAAAAATAGCAAGAGTGTTCTAAAAATTTTCAAATAAATTATATGCATTCTCAACACATCATAAATCCATAATATCACATTGCATGTACAAAAATAAAATCATACACCCACTTAGAATTCTTATGCTCTCGGTTTCAAGAAGAAATTGGGCATGGATTTTTCTAAATTTTCAAGATAAATACTATGGATACATATAATATCATAGATCATAAATTCATGCTCAAATGCTCCTTATAGCTCTCGGTCCTCACTACATTTTTCACCCATGGTTCGAAATTTTTAAAACATGTATAAACCTCAAACTATCATGCTACATATTCTTGGTACACAATATACCCATTGCTTCGAAAAATTTTAAACAAAAATTGGACATGCAATACATTTTGAAAAAAAACAAGAACACATACCCAATCCTTTATCATTTATACACATGCAATAGCAAACATCATCAACAAAGTTCTTCAAGAACACATGCATGAACTTAAGCTATTTTTCAAAACTTTTCAAAGATTCAAGAACAACCAAGCCTTTGTTTCGATTCCTACATTGGATATAGGGTTTAATGGAATAATAATGTCCAAGGTTTTACACTTGATATGGAAGAAGAGAAGAAGATTTAAGCTTGGCTATGGGAGAGGGAGCTCTCGGCTGTTTCAGAAAAATGGGGAAGAAGGAGAGAGTTTTGAGAGAGAATTGTGGAGAGTTGAGAGAGAAGGAGAGTGTGATCAAGTGTTGAGTGTGTAAATGAATGAAATAAACAAAAATCTGATCTCCTCTCCTCCCTATAGCTCACGTCCCAGCCCTCTCTCTCTTACACAAGAGAGACCTTTCATATATCTATAATATTTTATGTAGATAGTGGGCACTCTCATGAGTGCCTACACATTGAAATTCTGAAAATAGGATATATATCTATACATATAATGGAGTCTTAGTAATAAAATCTGAATATATATCATTTATATATGCATGTGAGATTGATAGAATTAAAAATACACTTTGTTATACACACATGCATTACACACGGCTTTTATGCCTTAAACACATTAAATAATTTAGTTCCATGCCAAAATACATATATACATCATATAATATAATTTAGATAGTAATTAATATCATAGGTTAATTAAATAGCATAAGAGAAGAATATAATTCAAACTTAGGCACAAGAAAACGCCATCGGCCATTTGGATAAACCATGGGTTAAAAATTTTATTTCATATTATTCATAGGTATGTGCACATTGGTATATGATTTAAATGATAATTATAGCATAGGATAATTAAAAGGCATGAATTTTTCAAGAAAACCCTAATTTTGAAATATTAGGTTTTCAAACTAACTTTGAGATTTTTATTAATTCTAATGTTCAAGCATTAATTAAATGCTTATTAGTACTGTAATATCATAAAAATATCATAAGAAATAATTATCTAAAGTTTCTTGATCATTAAAGCCATCGCTCGTTTATCTCTAAACGTTGACGCTTGAAAACGCCTCAAGACGCTACGTATCGCCTCATCTTTAAAATGGTCGTAAGTACTCGTAATCCCATTATTAAAGTATTCCACTAATAATGGAATATAATTCCAAGCTTGATTGCTTAGAAAATATCGTGACATTTCAACAGTCGATATGCATTCGACGTTGAAAATGTATTGTCGATAAAAATTTAAAACTTTCGAATCCTACATTCACGAGTTTGAGTGAATGTGTGACAGGAAATCATTCCTATGTAATTAATTGAAATCATATACGATTTCATATTTAATTTGATTTCACGGCGAAATTTTATTTTACGAGTTTTGAAGACCGTAATTAGGCTTTTAAAACTGCGGGTTATTACAGCCAATCCGTACTTTGGATTGGCGGGCTGTTACAGAGATTTTGTTTCGAACTGGTGTAGCTTCAGTGATTCTTGGCGAGGTGCAACTCGGAGACCCGAGTGATCTGTATATAGCTTAGGACTTGGTTTTTAGTCATAAATGTATTTAGACTTGTACCGAAGTGTATATTTTCCCCATAAAGAGGTACAAATATAGCTTAGGACTTGGTTTTAGTCGTAAATGTATTTAGACTTTGTACCGAAGTGTATATCTTCCGAATAAAGGGGTATAAATTGCACGAGATCCGATTTGGACGTCGTTTGCATGTAGATGTTCAAATTAATGAGTAATTTATATGTCTTGCATGTAGATGTTCAAATTAATGAGTAATCTGTGTGCTTAACTTGTTTGTCGAGAAATATCGATAGGGGTGGTCCCCTGGATCTGATTTAGACGTCGTTGGCACGTAGATGTTTCAAATTAATGAGTAATCTGTATATGCTGACACGTAGATGTTTCAAATTAATGAGTAATCTGTATGTGCTGGGGTGGTCCCCTGGCGCGCGCTTAGTTGAGTACCCTACTTTGTAGGTTTGTCATCCTCGCAAGGGCGTCCCCTTTGAAGGTAAATTATGTTTCATCCGAGTTGAGAACGGATTTTCACATAGATATAAGATACGACGAAGTAATCCACTCATAACGAAAACATATGTTTTATTGATAAGTAAATGACATCGTGCCTTGGAAAAATAAAAAGAGGGCTAACATAATGCCGACGTGAAATGAAAGCTATGTAAAATAACCTCCTCATGTGGGTGATATGCCAGGTTCGGGGGATAAGTGCACCAGATAGGTGAGCAAGCTTATAGGCCCCTTTGCCGAGGTCCTCGGGTCCAATTTATTAAGGCGCTCGGCTTTACTGGATTCATTGTTTCGTAGGACGAGGTCGCCTACTTGGAATGTGGAGGCTTTCACCCTCTTGTTGTAGTACTTTGCGACCTGGCATTTGTACTTGGCTTCATTGATGAAAGCGAGTTCGTGTTTTTCCTCTAGAGCATCGAGGTTGACTCGTAGGTTCTCCTCGTTGCCCTGCGGGGCAAAGTGGAGAGTTCTTGGGCTCGGGGCACCGATCTCAACTGGTATAACAGCCTCGGTGCCGTAGACTAAGCTGAAGGGTGTTTCACCGTGGGAAGTCCGAGGTGTCGTTCTGTATGACCAGAGGAATTGAGGGAGATTTTCAACCCAATCCCCTTTAGCTCTATCTAGCCTCTTTTTCAATCCTTGTACTATCATACGATTCGTCACTTCGGCCTGACCGTTGGCCTGTGGATGTGTAACCGAGGTGAACTGTTGCTTGATCTGGAGCTTTTCACACCATTCTCTGAAATTTTTATCGACGAACTGGGTGCCATTGTACGAGATCAAGACATGTGGTACGCCGAAGCGGGAAACTATATTTTTCCAAACAAATGTCTGAATCCTTTTGCTTGTGAGGTTTGAAAGAGGCTCCGTCTCGACCCATTTTGTGAAGTAGTCTATGGCTAAAACCAAATACCGAAGCTACCCCGGTGCTCGGTCGAAGGGACCAACGATGTCGATTCCCCACTGCATAAAAGGCCAAGGAATTTTGTAGGCTATTGAGGTCGGTTTGAGGTAGCTTCTTAACTGTGGCATGAAGTTGGCACTTCGGACACTTCTTGACGAGCTCGGCCGAGTCTAGGATGAGGGTGGGCCAATAATATCCCGACCTCAACATTTTCTTTAAGGGAGCTCGTGACCCCATATGACTTCCACAAGATCCCATGCGAATCTCGTTGAGTACATAGTCCGCCTCTTCTGGCCCAAGACATCTCAGGAGGGGTTGAAGGTAGGATTTCCTGTAGAGAGTTCATTCGTGAATAAGGTACCTCTGGGACTTGATCATCATTATTTTGTCTTCGAGCTGATCCTGTGGTAGCACGCCTTCTTCCAGGTATGCTCTTATAGGAGTCATCCAATTCGGTTCGGTCTCCGTGATGATGCAGATGCGCGGCTCTTTGATACTTCTGGATTGAACTTCCTCCACTGGTGGATTAGTTGATGACGAGGCTAATTTGCTGAGGACGTCAGCTCGGCTATTCTCACCTCATGGAATTCGGTGAATTGTGAAATACCTGAAACATGTCAGCATTTCTTTTGCTTTATGAAGGTATTGCTTCATCCTATCCTTTTTGGCCTCGTATTTCCCTAAGACCTGGTTTACCACCACCTGGGAATCTTCAAATATCTGGATTTTATCTACTTTCAACTCTTTTGCAAGACGAAGTCCTGAGATCAGTGCTTCATATTCCACCTCGTTGTTTGTGGTCGGGAAGGAGAACCGAAGTGCATAGGTTACTTCTTGTTTCTCCAGGTCGAGAAGCAAGATGCGTGCCCCGCTACCCGCTTTGCATGAGGCTTCGTCCACGTATATTTGCCAACAGCCATTGGGTGGGTTGAGGGTAGGTTCCTTCGTTGTAAGCGCGGAGGTTGGAGTGACCTCGTTGGTAGGATTGACCTCGGTAAACTTAGCTTCTACCAGGAAGTCAGCCAAAGCTTGCCGCCTTTATGGCTGGTCGAGGGGAGTATAAGATATCATGCTCGCCGAGCTCCAGTGCTCACTTAGCGATACGTCAGTCAGTACCTGGATGGAATGGGCTTGAAAACAAGGTCGGAGACATCGCTTGGCATTCACCAGTGCCAACGCTATTTTTTGGAAGCTGGTGTACTTAGTCTCCGATCCTTTGAGAGCTCGGCTGATGAAATAAATAGGGAGTTATCGTTCGGGCTCATCTCGCACCAAGATCAAGACCGATTGCCTCATCCGAGGTGGCGGATATAAGGAAAGGAGCTCGCCTTCTTTGGGGCGCATAGTGGGGCGGTCGGCAAGGTACTCCTTTAGTCAGTGAAGGCGACATGGTGCTCATCTTCCCAGCGAACCGGCTCTCCTCAAGATTTTGAAGAAAGGAGTTACTTCTCAGAGTCGCAGATAGGAACCTCACCGAGTGCGCCAAGCATCCGGTGAATTTGTGGATCTCACGAACGGTCTTTGGCACTTGTATCTCAAGTATCGTCTTCACTTTGGTGGGATTAGCGTTCAACCCTTCTTGAGAAACCCAGCATCCCAGGAATTTTCCTGTTTTTACCATGAATGTGCACTTTTGGGGATTAAGCTTGAGGTTGACCAACCTGAGGAGCTGGAGGATGGTTCTGAGATCCTCGGCACAACTTTTCATCTTTTTGCTTTTGACCACTATGTGTCGTCAACGTAGACCTCCACGATCTTTCCTATGTGATCTTTGAATATTGCGTCCACCATTCGTTGGTAGGTAGCTCCGGCGTTTTTCAATCCAAAAGGCATTTTTCTGATGCGAAGACACCAAGTCGATGATGAATGCCGCTTTTGGAGCCGCCTTCCTTACTCATCAAGACTTGGTGGTATCCCTATATAGATCCAGAAACCAAGATCTCGTGGCTCACCAATGCCTCCACCTTCTTGTCAATATCGGGAGGATAATAATCCTTTGGGCGTTGTTTATTCAGTCGGATAGTCGACACACATACGCCACCCCTCCGGCTTTCGAACGATGACAAGATTAGCCATCCGTGTTGGGTACTGACCTCGAACAGATCTTGGCTTTCGGAGTTGGGTCACCGTCGTCCTTATCTCCTTGACGCGCCTCGCCGCAAATGCCCTTTTCTTTTGTCGAACCGGTTTGGTAGCCGGATCGATGTTGAGTCGATGAGTGATGAGCTCGGTGACACTCCCGCCATGTCGAGTGGTGACCACGCGAACACGCCCCGTATTCCCTCGTTGTTGCATAACATGTTGTCGAATGTCATGGGACCACAGGTGCCGACCTGACGACCTTGGAGGAATCGCCATCATATAATTGGAGGTCGTCAGTCAGATCATCCTGGGGTAACAACTCCGAGGAGGGTTCTGTAATTGCTAGGCCCGAGGTAAGACCTCATCTTGGGCTGAGACTTAGTAGCGGGGTCGGGGGAAAGAATAGGAAAGGTGATTTCACTATATTTCGGGTATCTTGATGGTGAGGTGGTAGACCGAGCAGACTGCCTTGGTGGCATAGAGTCAATCTCTTCCGAGGATGATGTTATATGGAGAGGGAGCCTTGGCCATGAAGAATTGTATGGCTTTGGTAACCGACCTGGGAGCACGCTCCTACGGTAACCGGGGGGTGATGACGCTCGGTTGTATCACCTCCGAGTGAAGCTCCGTAGTTTAGACGATGTCGATGAATTTGGATCCTCCGACCGAGTTTGTCTAAGCATCTTTGAAAATGATGCCGACAGAGGCACCGGCGTCGATGTAGACCCTATAGACGCTCTTATTGCCCACCACCGCCAGTATGGTAATAGCATCTTGATGGGGCATGACCTGGGTACCGGGTCGCCGTTGGAAAACACGATGCCTCACCGTCCCGTAGTCGCTTGTTTTTGGCTCCTCGAATTGGTCTCCGAGCTTCGCCAATGACGATCTCGCTGCATCTATGGAGTCCGTGATAGTGTATACTTGCTCCATTGCGCAACCATCGCCCCGCCATCGCCGGGTGCGCGGTCTTCTGGTCGGCCCACAATTGTTGCCACCTCCGCTCTTTCCTCGCTTCTTGTTTCCCGACTCGCTGTGGTGCGGTCGAGGTATTTCTTGAGCGCACCTTTTAACGAGCTCGCCTATTTCCGAACCTGCATCTGCAGCCGCTTGTTGTGACCATACCGTGGTAGTCGCAATACATGTCCTTCGACCTTTTCTTGGATCCTCCTTTCATAGGAGGTGGTTTTGGGAAGAGCTCGGTGTGGAGATCGAATATCTCCGCCTCGACTTGAGCATATTATTGCCGTGATTTGGCCGAGGTCCCAACTGACCCATTGGGCCTTTTTGATTCTATCAAGGCACTTCGCGATCGGTGCCTTCCCGATCATCCGGCCTCTTCTTCTCGGCTTTACGCCGTCCCATATCTCCATTTTTACGATCCGACTCGTCCCTTCGACATAGTTATCCACCAGGGTCCAAAGGCTACTCGCCGTCTTCGGCTTCTCCCTGGTGATTTCTTTGTTCAGTGCGCCAGGTCGGATTCCGTTTTTGAACGCATTGATGATGTAGAGATCATTACTATCATCGATCTTGAGGGATTCCTTGATAAATCGTGAGACAAAATTTGACATCGTCTCGTCTCGTCTTTGGCGGATGGTGAGCAGGTCGGATGATGGTTGTTGCTGAGGTGGCATCTTTTGGTAGAAATGCCACTTGAACTGATCCATGAGATCTATGAAGTTGTGTATGCTGTTCTGGCGAAGTGAGGTGAACCATCGCCGTGCGCTGGAGACCAAAGACCTGGAAGATCTTGCACATGTGAAAATCTTCCATTCCTTGATTTTCCATGTTAGTAGTATAGGCAAAAAGAAAATCTAAGGGATCTCCTAGACCGTCATAGGCGGCGATGTTAGGTGCCCGATATCGCTGCGGCAGGGGTGTATCCAAGATTTCCCTTGAGAAAGGGGAGATGATCCGTCCGTCTTGGTCGAATCTCGAGTTCGCTTCCATCCTCTCGTGAGGGTGGGAGATCGATAGCGACGCCTATCGCCTCTTTGATGAGGATCGACCGCCTTTCCTCTTCGCCCCGCTCGGCCTCGCGGCGTGTCTTGGCGAATGACTTCGATAATTGTACCGAGATGACCGACTTCGTGGATGTCACCGGGTGAATGATTATGGGCGGCCCGAGGTGATCGACTTCAACGTCATGCCGAGGTGACCGCTCGAGCATCATACCGAGATGATCGTTTCGACATCGCATCGAGGTGATCGCTCGCCTCGCACCGAGGTGAATGTCCTCGGTTATTTCAGGAGGCGACCCTGGCGCCCGTGGATGCCATCCCGGGCGCGTTCTTGAGGTTCCCGCCTCCGTCGTCCTCCGCTCGAAAGTTTTGAAATTGGCTGATGTTGGCGTTGAGGAATTCAGATACTGCTCTACCGAGGACCTCGTGCGATTGGTGAACTGCTTGTTCACCGGTGCTGAGGTCGGCATCTCCCCTCTTCAGTAGGGCGGCGGTCCTGAGGGTGTATAGGTAGAGATTCTCTATGTAACCCTCAGGCGTGTTGTTGCTATCGGCAGCCGCGATCTCTTTTCCTCGGCGCTGCATAACAGCTTGTTCGGGGTCTTCAGGTCGTCCGTTGCCAACACCACCAAACGGCGCTAACATTTGCACGAGTCCTTGCCATTGATTTTGTGTAGAGAAACGAAGCTTTTTGTAAGATGTTCCCACAGACGGTGCCAATGATAAATCTTGTGTGTGCGAGATTTATGAAAACAGTAAAGAACACGAGAGGCTTTTACGTGGTTCGATCAAAAGAAAGATCTACGTCCACGAAGGAGTGATTCCTCAGTACTTTCACTATAAGCGATTACAATGAGTGTATCTAAAAGCTCGAGTATTCAAATAGTTGCTAACCCTTCTACCTTTAATCTAGCCTCTATTTATACATGTTGTGGATCACTACAGATTACTATGTGATCGGATCTCTGAAGATAGATTCGATCCTTGAATATCTCCTCCAATATCTCCTTCCATATCTAATAGGATATGGTTGATCTTGAATAGGGTTTAGATGTTGGGCTTTCTTGAATAGGGTTTAGGTGTTGGGCTTTTGGGCCAAACCGTGCAGCCGAAGTAGCTAGGCCCCAGTTCACGTGGGCCTGCTGTTGGGCTTGAGCGGTTAGGCCATATCCCATCAACAACCAAAATGACTCCAAACATCTCCCCCATACTTATCCATTTGCTTGTCCTCAAGCAAAGTCTAGACTAATAAGAATAGAAAAATAACTCATGCAACTTCACTCTTAGTCCAATCAATCTAACCCCTTTTATTTTTTCCCCAAACTTGGTGAATATGTGAAACAAATCTAAGATTGTGAGGGATGTCAAATAAACAAGAAGGTGATTTTTGCTCAGACCCAACTCTCTGCTAGGAGTGAATTAACTATAGTGGTCACATTTAGCAACAAGTTCCTTTTGAAGAAATAAAGAAAGTTTTAACAGATTTTGGAACAATGTTCGAAAGGTGAATTCTCGATGAACTCGTGTCTCGCTATCACGGTTTCCCATGCCTATTTCTTGATTTACGAGAGAGAGGGGCAGAATCACATCCTCCATTTCAACAATCTCAACAAATAATTGGAGTTTTAATTCTTTTTTATTTATTTATTTAATAGAAACGAGTATATTGATAACCACACTGTTAACACTACCCCTAGCATTAGTCGAACAAATCACGTCAATAATCAATCCATACAATCTTGTCAATTCACATTGCACTTCAATCACATAATACCAAGAGGAACGAAATTACATCAAAGTTTGACCAATACCACAGAGTTCAGTTGCACAAATCAAAATCCTGACTTACTCGCATAGATAAAACTTGATTCCAAGAGTTCAAAATCATCACAAATGCACATCACCAATCATATAAATAGACATGACACGACACAAAACCAAATAATCCCCCTTCCACGCTAAATTCGAGCACTGTCCCCAGTGCTCAAAAGATTAACAAAACAAGATAGCCAACAGAAGAGCATACTTCCCTGATAATAGATGGCAGAAAGAGGGCTGGAATGTGAGCGTGTGCTGCAGAGGCAAGGCGAGCGGGAAAGCGTCGGCTGTGCGAGGGCGAGCGTCGGTTTGGTGTGTGGACGAGCGGGCACGCACGAGATCGAGATGAACGAAAGGTGAGCGTGCACTTGGATTTGAGCATCGATTTATTTCGAGCGTCGGCTCAAGTTGAGCATCGGCTAAAGTTAAGCTTTTGTCCTAATTTCGAGCGTCAGTTCACTATGAGCATCGGAGCTGGATTGCTTCTGTACCAATTATGAACGCCGATTCAGGAAGGAGCATCGGCTGTAAATAGCTTTTGTACTGATGCTGAGTGTCAATTCTCCGTGAGCTCCGGTTCAACAAACTTCAATACAAAATTCGACGCACTGTCCACCTCATTGCTCGACGATATAATACACAATACTTTTTGCCCAACATCTGAACAAAATAAAAACAAAGAGAATCAGATAGACCAAAAAGACAAAAGAAACAAGAAAAAAAAAGACAGAAAAATTCATGGGTAAACTTCCACGTAGTACTCATTTAATGTCGTGAGCACAACGTAGTCAAATCAGAGATAGATAGGATCAATGAGCAAGACGTTCTCCACTTCTTCCAAACCCTCTCGATCAAAGTAAGGTTTCACTCACTGTCCGTTCACAGTAAATGATCGTTGGTGTTAGGATCACGAAGTAAAATTGCTTCGTAAGGAAACACCTCCTCAATAATGTAGGGACAACTCCATCTGGAATTGAGCTTTCTGGGAAAGAGTTTCAAAAGGGAATATAGAAGTAAAACCTTCATTCTCGGCTTTAAATCCTTGTGAACTATCCACCGATCATGAATCCATTTCACTTTATCCTTGTAAATACGGGCATTTTCGTATGCTTACTGGAAAGCTCTACTATTGTCTGCTTCTGTGATGTCGAGATTCATGGCTTTTATTGCCCACTAGGCTATGTGTTCAATCTACACTAATAAAATGACACACGTATTTCCACACACGAGCCTATATGGACTTATTCCCAAAATGCTCTTAAAAGCAAAGACGGTATGTGATACGGACGAAGGACCCGTTGGATATAAAGATCCAAGAACCCTACGTAAAGAGTTAGGCGTGGCCTCCTAGATCGAGAATCGGTTTGATCACCCTAGGCGTAGAAACCTCGACCCGTTGACTATATAATCAGCCAAGAACCTCGGTATGGTTGAGCATACAAGACCTTGCTCAAGTATCTTGATAAGTTCATAAACAAGTGAAATACTCTACAAAGAGAATTTAACTCACAAAGCAAATGCTAATTTTCGTTCTTATATCAATGTGTACCTTACAAATGATTTACAGGCCTATTTATAGGCTGCAAATAACTCTTGAGTTCCTCACACTCATAGCACTACTTAGGACTCTTAAATGACTAATTATAACTCCTAAATGACTAATAATAACATAATTGTAACTCATAAACATAGATATAACTCTTGGACTCCAAAAGTCACTTTATTAACACACACTTAATTAGCTAGATAGACTCTTCACTTGGCCTCCTTTTCATGCACGAAAATTCAGCCATTTTATTCTTCAATTGGGCCTCAAAATGTGATGTAATTGTGAGCCCACACTTCAAGTATAAGTCAACCCATCAACTTGAATAATATTCACCATTTGGCCCAATGTAGATTGGTCTTGGACTTGGGCCCTTATTTTAGCTAGCAACAACATCATGGACTCCTTTATCTTCTTAGTTCTAGCCCTTGTAATTGGCCCATTTCGAATAACCAATGGGTCCATCTTCATGTTGTTGGACAGCTCGTTGGGCAGCTCGGATACATCTCCATCATTCCCTTCTTCTTCGAAAGGATTCGTCCTCGAATCTAGATCATCAAAATAAGGAGATAAATCAGCAACATTGAAAGTAGCACTTACATTATACTCACCCGGAAGGTCTAGTTTGTAAGCATTATCATTCACTCTTGCGATCACTTGGAACGGTCCATCTCCCCTTGGCTGCAACTTGGACTTTCTTTTTGAAGGAAATCTCTCCTTTCTCAAATGAAGCCATACCCAATCTCCCGGCTCAAAGATGACTTGTTTTCTGCCCTTGTTAGCTTGCTTGACATATTGCTGCGTTCTCTTCTCAATGTTGAGTCTCACCTTCTCGTGCAACTTTTTCACCAATTCAGCCTTAGCTTTCCCATCAAGACTCGCACGCTCTTTAATTGGTATCGGGATCAGATCTAACGGACTCAATGGATTGAAACCATAAACAACCTCAAAAGGAGAAAAATTAGTAGCGAATGAACACTTGATTATAAGCAAATTCAGCAAATGGTAAGCATTCTTCCCAACTTTTCAAGTTCTTTTGGATCAAAGTTCGAAGTAATTGAGACAAAGTTCTATTAACTACTTCAGTTTGCCCATCAGTTTGAGGATGACAAGTAGTAGAAAACAAAAGCTTAGTTCCCAATTTGTTCCACAACACACGCCAAAAATGACTCACAAACTTAGCATCTCGATCACTCACAATTGATTTTGGAACACCATGCAAACGAACAACTTCTTTGAAGAACAAATCAACAATATGAGATGCATCATCACTCTTATGACATGGAATGAAGTGTGCCATTTTCGAAAATCTGTCAACCACCACAAAAATTGAATCTCTACCCTTCCTTGTTCTAGGTAAACCTAAAACAAAATCCATGGAAATATCCTCCCAAGGTGCAGTAGAAATTGGTAAAGGTGTATACAAGCCATGTGGATGAGATTTAGATTTCGATTGCATGCAAGTGACACATCTACTACAAATTCTTTCCACATCAACTCGCATTTTAGGCCAAAAGAAATGTTCATGCAAAACTTTCAAAGTCTTATGAATTCCAAAATGCCCCATTAAACCCCACCATGAGCTTCACGCACAAGCAACTCACGCATAGAACACTTAGGTATGCACAACTTATTTTCTCTAAACAAGAAGCCCTCATGCTTATAAAACTTATCAATTGCAGTATGCTCACAAGCCAAATAAATAGAAGCAAAATCAGAATCATTCACATATAATTCCTTAATCGACTCAAAACCAAGTAGTTTAGAACTCAAAGTAGAGATCAAAACATACCTTCGAGACAATGCATCAGCCACAATGTTTTCCTTCCCCTTTTTGTACTTGATCACATAAGGAAATGATTCAATGAATTCCACCCACTTGACATGCCTTTTACTAAGCTTACCTTGACCTTTGAGGTATTTGAGTGATTCATGATCTGTGTGAATTACAAACTCTCTAGGCCACAAGTAATGCTGCCAAGTCTCTAATGCTCTCACCAAAGCATACAACTCTTTGTCGTAGGTTGGATAGTTCAATTGAGCCCCTTTAAGTTTTTCACTAAAGTAAGCAATTGGTTTTCCATCCTGCAACAAAACAGCACCTACACCTACTCCGGATGCATCACATTCAAGTTCAAACATCTTATCAAAGTTAGGCAATGCAAGAATAGGTGCAGTAGTTAGTTTCTCTTTAAGGAGATTAAAAGCATGCTCTTGTTTATCACCCCAATGAAAACCAACATCCTTTTTGACAATTTCATTCAAAGGTGCAGCAATTGTGCTAAAATTCTTAACAAACCTCCTATAGAAACTTGCAAGACCATGAAAACTTCTTACTTGTGCCATGTTTTGAGGAATTGGCCAATCTAAGATAGCTTTCACTTTTTCCTTTTCCATTTCAATTCCATTTTCACTTACAACAAAACCAAGAAAAACAACTTTATCCATGCAAAAAGAACACTTCTTAAGATTAGCATACAACGATTCATTTCTTAAGGTGTCTAAAACAGCACGTACATGATCAAGATGTTCATCCACGCTTTTGCTATAGATCAAAATATCATCAAAGTAAACAACCACAAATTTTCCAATGAAAGTTCTCAAAACATGGTGCATCAATCTCATGAAAGTACTAGGTGCATTAGTTAATCCAAAAGGCATCACTAACCACTCATATAGACCATATTTTGTTTTGAAAGCAGTTTTCCATTCATCTCCTTCTCGAATTCGAATTTGATGATATCCACTCTTCAAATCAATTTTGGTAAACACAACAGCACCATGTAATTCATCAAGCATATCATCTAGCCTAGGAATAGGATAACGATACTTTACCGTGATTTTGTTGATTGCTCGACAGTCCGTGCACATTCTCCACGATCCATCCTTCTTGGACACAACAATCACCGACAACAGACATGGACTCATGCTCTCACGAATTTTACCCTTCTTCATCAACTCTTCAACTTGTCTTTGGATCTCTTTCGTCTCCTCCGGATTAGCTCTATAAGCTGGTCGGTTGGGTAGGACAGCTCCGGGAACAAAGTCTATTTGGTGCTCAATACCTCTTAAAGGCGGTAATCCACTTGGGTCTTCCTCGGGAAAGACGTCTTCAAAATCCTGCAAAAGAGACACAAAAGTACTAGGCAAAGATTGGGTTAGCTCGTTACTGCTAAAGAATGACTCTTTATACACTAAGATCAACACACTCTTTTCTTCAACTAGTGCACACTTGATTTCTTTGGCTCTCACATAGAAATTCTTTTTTTCTCTTTCCTCATTCTTGTTTTTCTCTCGACTCTTTTTTTCACTCGACTCTTTTTCACTCAACTCTTTTTCAACTTCCTCACTTTTTTTACCCTCAACCTCACGAGCCCTCCTTGAATGAGACAACTTCAGCTGGTCTTCTTGCACTTGTTGTGGTGTCATTGAAACAAGCACGATGGATTTGTTGTTGTGCTTAAAGGTGTAGTGATTGCGAAATCCATCATAAAGCACCCTCCGGTCGAACTGCCACGGTCTTCCCAACAGAATGTGACTTGCATGCATTGGAACTACATCACAAAGGACTTCATCTTTATAGTTGCCAATGGAAAACGAAATTAGAACTTGTTTTGTCACGCGAATTTCTCCACATTCATTCAGCCATTGAAGCTTGTACGGGTGTGGATGTTTCTCTGTTGTTAAGTTCAATTTCTCCACCATTTCTGAACTTGCAACGTTAGTACAGCTCCCACTATCAATAATCAACATGCAAAGTTTACCTTGGACCAAACATCTTGTGTGGAAGATGTTCTCCCTTTGCTGATTGTCAACTTTGGTTTGCACGTTGAGAGCTCTTCGCACCACCAACAGCTCTCCATGTTCCGGTACAATCTCCTCCAATGGAACATCTTCACCATCACCATCATCTTCATGCTCACTTTCAGATTCTATCTCTCCATCCGGCTTCAAAATCATCACCCTTTTGTTTGGACATTGTGATGCAAAATGCCCAACTCCTTGACATCGAAAACATTTGATATCTCTATTTCTAACATTAGAATTAGAAGTAGAAATACCTCTCCCCTTATCACCACCTTCATTGTACTTCGTTTTTGGACCTTCATTTTGAGGTTTAGAGGTTGTCCCAAAAGATGATGTCCACTCCTTTGACTTTGAAGATTGGGAACTTGTTGGAAAGTTCTTTTGGAACGTTCCCTTCTTCTTCAATTGCCGCTCCACTTTCATTGCCACATGCACCATATCCTCCAGCTCCACACAATGTTGAAGCTCCACGACATTGGCGATCTCCCTATTCAGCCCACATAAGAACCGAGCCATGGTTGCTTCTCGATCTTCATCAATATTTGCTCTAATCATGGCAATCTCCATCTCTTTGTAATACTCATCAACAGATTTAGTGCCTTGATTCATAGATTGTAACTTTTGATACAATTCACGAAAATAATGAGTAGGTACAAATCTCTTACGCATTATAGCTTTCATCTCTTCCCAAGTTGAAATTGGTCTCTCTCTATAACGCCTTCTATTTGTTGTCAATTGATCCCACCAAACTATAGCATAATCCGTGAATTCAATTGCAGCAAGTCTAACCTTTTTCTCCTCGGAGTAGTTGTGACACTCAAAGATGAGTTCCACCTTTCGTTCCCACTCCAAATAAGCTTCTGGATCACTCCTTCCTTGGAAAGTTGGAATGTTCAATTTGATGCTTCCCAAGTTACGATCAACTTCATTGTGATTTCTTCTTGTACCTCTTCCTCCTCCTCGCCTTGAACCTTGATGTGAGGATGCTGCATCATCTTCTTCTTCGCTCTCCCTTTCTTCGTCATGCCTCCGATTCCTCCCAAGTTCCAACCTCTCCATGCGTTCTCCTAGACTTTCCATAACATTTGTCACCCGTGCAAGATGTTGCTGCAAGGCTTGTAATGTAATTTGATTTGCATTTTCATTATTTGGATTGTCCGCCATCCTCACAATTCACTCGTGTATCACTCAAAATGATCCTCACAATCACTCGTGTATCACTCGTTGGCTTTTACCTCCCCTCTAATGTCCTCACCACTCAAGCCTTTTACCACTCAAATCTCACTTGTAGGTATTCAAATGAATAAGAACAAAGCAAGATAGAACAAAGCACACACCACACTTAGCCCCTTTTGATGAAAGAAGAACAAAATTTGAACGTAGTATATAGAACAATGATGAACAATGTAATTGATTTTTTTTCACTTTTTTTTTTCGTTTTTTTTTTCGTTTTTTTTTTTTTTTTTTTTTAATCTCTTTTTTTTCACACTATTACAATGAGGAATAGATATAGAAGAACTTGCTGAACGTTTTTTTTTTTTGTAAGAATAAAGAAGATGAAGATAAGAACAATAAGATAGAGTTTGGATCAATACCAGATTGCTCTGATACCAAATGATACGGACGAAGGACCCGTTGGATATAAAGATCCAAGAACCCTACGTAAAGAGTTAGGCGGCGCCTCCTAGATCGAGAATCGGTTTGATCACCCTAGGCGTAGAAACCTCGACCGTTGACTATATAATCAGCCAAGAACCTCGGTATGGTTGAGCATACAAGACCTTGCTCAAGTATCTTGATAAGTTCATAAACAAGTGAAATACTCTACAAAGAGAATTTAACTCACAAAGCAAATGCTAATTTTCGTTCTTATATCAATGTGTACTCTTACAAATGATTTACAGGCCTATTTATAGGCTGCAAATAACTATTGAGTTCCTCACTCTCATAGCACTACTTAGGACTCTTAAATGACTAATTATAACTCCTAAATGACTAATAATAACATAATTGTAACTCATAAACATAGATATAACTCTTGGACTCCAAAAGTCACTTTATTAACACACACTTTAATTAGCTAGATAGACTCTTCACTTGGCCTCCTTTTCATGCACGAAAATTCAGCCATTTTATTCTTCAATTGGGCCTCAAAATGTGATGTAATTGTGAGCCCACACTTCAAGTATAAGTCAACCCATCAACTTGAATAATATTCACCATTTGGCCCAATGTAGATTGGTCTTGGACTTGGGCCCTTATTTTAGCTAGCAACAACATCATGGACTCCTTTATCTTCTTAGTTCGAGCCCTTGTAATTGGCCCATTTCGAATAACCAATGGGTCCATCTTCATGTTGTTGGACAGCTCGTTGGGCAGCTCGGATACATCTCCATCAGTATGCCCAAAGTGCATCATTCAACTTCATTGACCAGTCCTTCCTAGATGGTTAGACCTTATTCTCGAGCACAACTTTGATCTGCTTGTTGTTTGTCTCAACTTGCCCCGAAGTTTGTGGATGATATGGCGTGGCCACCTTTTGGATGATGTCATTTTCTCCATGAGCTTCTTGAACAATTTATTGCATAAATGCACCCCCATCACTTATGATCGCTCGGGAGAAACCAAACCTGTAAAGAATGTTCACCTGCATAAACTTCAAGAAGTCTGCGTGGGGATTGTTCACCTAACATCACAAGTCTGCGTGGGGATTGCTTCAACCCACTTGGACACATAATCAACCGTTGGATTTTGGGAAAGGCCCCATGAAATCAATACCCCATACGTCGAAAATTTCAATGACAAGAATATTGTTTATTGGCATCTCATTTCTTCTCCCCACATTGCCCAGTCGTTGGCATCTATCACATGAGAGGTTGATAGAGTTCAGACGAATAAACGAAAGAAGAATGTAGATTGAACGGAAAACCTTAAAGAGGCCCCAGAGCGAGATGCTCTGCCAAAGAGATATGGCAGCAACTATAATCTAACCTTAATCTGGCAGCAACTATAAATACCCTACTAAGGCCATGCATAAGGCATAAAGCCCATACAATTAAAAGAAGAGATAAAAGAATACTACAAATGTAATAAATAATAAATAGTAAAGCTCATTAACTGCCTTCTTAATTCGGCATCGGGTGTACACTTTTAATCCACCTGGCGCTGCTCCATTAATTACCCCAATTACCCCCGACGACCGAACAACCTTGTCCTCAAGGCTGAAGTAGGGAAACTGACCCCGCATATCCGCCACATCACCCAACTACTCTCCTCGACCCCTAAACCCAACCACTGAATAAGCACCGCTTCATCAGAACTTCATCGTGAAGCACGTAACCACGCCCAACACCATGCTCGGAACAAAAGGCGGTCGACCGCTAGCAAGTCATCTGGTAAAGTAGGATAAACAGGTGTTGCTCCCACTGCCGGTTTTAACAGTGAAATGTGAAACACGAGATGTACCTTCGAATAAGCTGATGAGCCAAGTTGAGCAACCACCTCAAACGGTAAAAAAAAAAATGGGGGGCGAGCTTGGCATAAGAAGCAGCAAATAAGCTCTTCTGACGATATGGACGGAACTTAAGATAAACCAAGTCACCCACAGTAAACTCCAACGGCCGTCGATGCTTATTTGCCTCGCACACCATGCGTTGCTGGGCACGTTGCAAATGGACCTGCAAATGAGTCAGCACCTCGTCCCTCCCACGAAGAGAATCCACCACAGCTTGCACCCTAATTTCCCTCGGCAAGAAAGGAACCAAAATGGAGGTGGTCATCCATACACGGCCTCAAAAGGTGTCATGCCGGCGCTCGATTGGAAACCTGTATTAAAGCAAAACTCAGCCCAAGAAAGCCATTATCCCTAACTCTTAGACTGTTCCACGTGAAGCAATGCAAATACGTTTCAAGACAGTGGTTCATAACCTCAGATTGGCCATCTGTCTCCGGATGCTAAGCAGAACTCATACGCAGCGTGGTCTCCGTTGTTTTAAATAATTTGCGCAGGAACACACTTAAGAAAATGGGGTCGCGGTCGGATACTATTGAAGTCGGCATTCCATGCAACCGCACAACCTCCTTGGCGAAAAATTCAGCCACGAATCGTGTTGTGAAAGGATGCCGCAAGCCCATAAAATGACAATATTTGGAGAATCGATCCACCAGCACGAGAATGCAATCAAATTGTTTGGTTTCATTTTGTGCTTATTCTTTGTATTCTTTGATATGCCGTTTTCAATGTTTTGTCTTTCTTATGCCGTTGTTTTGCTTAGAATTTTTTGTTTCGAACTTATTTGGTTTGTCTCGATGTTTTGTAGGAAAACGGTATTAAATAGGATGAAATGGATATGCTAAGAATTATCATACATTGAAGAATATCTTGTCAGAAATCCATGGACATAAATGGATCACAATTCAGAGCTCGGACGTGAGAGAACGGAGAGAAACAGGGAAGTCGTGCACACGTGCATGCGCGAGCGCGCCCGTCGTCCGCAGCCCGCATGCTAGCACCCATCACTCGGCCACCCATCGCTCGCCTCCACCAGCGCGCTCGCTCGTCCGCGCGCACTCACCCGCGCTCACTCGACAGCGTCCGCTCGCCCGCATCACCTAATCCGGTGCTTAACACGAGCGCCTCATCCGGTGCTGTGCCCCAGTGCACGTTCTCCAATCTGAGCGTTGGCTCACAACCGAGCACCCGCTCGCCTGCTTTTGCCTTACCTCACGTGCCCGCTCATCTTCTTTGTGCACCCGCTCACTTCGAGCCAACGCTCACTTCCAATACAGAACACCTCCACCAACGAGCGCTCGTGCCCACCGAGCGCTCACTTTGGGAACAGAAGCCTCCGCTCTGCGCTCTCTCATCCACAAACGACGCTCACTCACTTAATATATATATACGCGCAACGCGAGTTAGGTCAGAGTTTTATATTCTCCGCGCCGCTGTTCTTCAAGATTTTCTTCCGGAGCTTCCAGACGATGATAGAGACAAATTTACAGATATTAATTCCTCATTTCTTTCATCCTTTCAATTTATGCACTTTGTTTCATAATTTCTGTTGAATTACATTCGAATCGTTTTATGTGTTGAGTTTTGAGATTATTGTTGGACTCAATTTCATAGTTGATATTGGATGTTTTATAGTTTCTATTGAATTTCATTCGATCGATTTACGTGTTTTGCTTTGAGTTTGTTATTGGATTCAAGTTCATAGTTGAGATTGAATTTTAGTAGAATGTTGAATCGTTCTTCGTTGAATATGTTGAATCTCTTTCCATTGAATTTTATTGTTTCTTGTTTGATGATCTAGATTAGTTTGTTCTACGTTTAGCTTCTTGCATTTGTGTTTTCGTAGGTTCTCAACTAGGGATTAACAACTCCTAGTTAGATTGCTTTTATTTATATATTATTTTTTTCATTTCAATTCTCGTTTGTTCCATAATCACCATTGGTATTAGAGTGTTTAGAATTTATTGTTTTTATGTGTGACATAAACAACAAGCCCTGTTAAGTTTTCCTTGAGAGACGACTTATTATCTTTCCCTCTACAACATCTCATTCGATTATGAGTCAATTAAGAGAATACTTTTAGTTGAAACAAATTTTGGCGGCGTTGTTGGGGAAAACTTTAGGCGTATTGTTTGTGTTGATTATTTTCTGTGTTTCTTTTTTTATTATTTTGTTATTCTCCTGTTGCGTGTGATCTTTTCTTGTTTGAATGTTGTGTATGCTAGGTCGTCACAGTCCCAATAGACCGCTTGCTACCCCGTTGGATCGCACTCGAAGGTCTAAAAGATCGCTTCTTCCGAAACTGGAGGAGTTTGGTGCCACTTCTGTGAGTGGTGAACAGTCTGAGTTTATAATCAGAGATCAGCCATCTGTTGAGAATATTCCCCCGCTGAGAGAAATGGGTGAAAATGCACTAGCATTGCATGACTTCTATAGACCTGTGATTGGGGCCGCTACTTCCCCAATTGTTCTTGGACCGACAGCCCGAGACTATGAGCTTAAGCCGAATCATTTCTCGCTCATGTCTACTTTTCATGGGCTTGCTAGTGAGGATGCCTTAGGGTTCATCAGGGAATTTTGTTCGGTGTTGCAGTCCTTCCCATTGGGAGGAGTAAATGAAGACTAGCTGAAGATGCGTTGTTTTCCCTATACCCTGAAGGGCAAAGTCTTGGTTTTTGGCACTTCCCGCCAACTCTCTGAATAATTGGAATGCCGTGGTAGATAAATTCATGACTAAATACTACCCAAACAAGAAGAGTGTTTAGTATGATTTTGTGCTTAATCTTGGTATTCTTTTGTATGTCATTTTCAATAGTTTGTCCTATTTATGTCGTTGATTTGACTAGTATTTATCGAATTGGACTTATTAGGTTTGTTTCGATGTTTTGTGGAAAAATGACATTAAATAGGAATAAATGAATCTTTCAAGAGTATCTCGATAGGAGTCCATAGGCACAAACGGGTTGCTATTCGGAGTTCGGACGAGAGAGAACGGAGCGAAATAGCGAAGTTGTGCGCGTGCGCAGTGAGCTGCCCGACACCGGGCACGCCCCAGTAGCAGTGTTGCAGCCGTCCCGACGCCACACGGTGCTGAGCTCGCCCCAACGCTTGCTCCATGGCCTCCCAGTGCATGCTTCGTCCCCTCTGTCGCCCGCTTCATCCCTCGTAAGCTGCTGACCTTGCCCTCCCGTAGCGCCGGCTTCATCGCAACGTCGTCCGTGGAGCAGGATGCATCCCAGGGCCGGCCTCAAGCAACTGAGCTTGCCTCTCTCCCCCCGCAGCATCGGCCTCACCTCCGTCTGGCACTGCATCACACTTTATGTTTCATCCAGAGAGTCATCCCAGCGCCGGTTTCGTTCCGTCCGGCGCTGAGGTGCCCACTCTGACCTTTCTAGAGAGCACTCGATCCGGTGCTTCATCCCTTAGCACTGTGCATGATTTTTGGGCCCAAA
This sequence comes from Salvia rosmarinus, assembly GCA_036937905.1. NCBI lineage: Eukaryota > Viridiplantae > Streptophyta > Magnoliopsida > Lamiales > Lamiaceae > Salvia > Salvia rosmarinus. The sequence continues at coordinate 17,979,815 of CM072823.1, read as the reverse complement.
TTCGACTGTTTTCGTAGGCTTTTTCGAGGGTTATATAAATTAGAATTCAGCCGCGATTCCACAGACTCCCACATTCACGCAGATACTCTAAGCACGCGATTCTCTTTTCTTTTCTTTTTCTTTTTATTTAATTCTTGCATTTTGGATTAACAATTGGATTGTGCTATTCCGGATTTTTGGAAGACGAATTTATCTATAAATGGTTTGTAAGTTTTTCTCGTTTTCATTATGTCTATGTAATTGATATGAGAATAATTTATACCATGAGATAAATTATCGATTTGTTGGGAAATAAATGTTGGATTTTTCTTGTCTTGAATCGTGATTAATTGTGTTGATGATTTGTGATTTCTTATCCGAATAAATTGATTATTTTATGATCTTCATACATGGTGTTCGAAAGAACAGTGTAGATTGATTATGTGCTTATGTTTGATTATGAAGCTATGCGAGAGCAGATTTATTGTTAAATATAAGTTTGACAACGAACGTGATCGAGAGATTGATTTGTTGTTAAGTAATTAATATATATGGATAGAGTTTCTTCTATCGTGTGCATTTGTAGTTAAATATCCTTCGTAGTTGATGTCGGTTTGATCGAGAGATCCTCCGCCATTAAGTTCGAGTCTAAGATTGACGTGGTCGAGAGAATAGTTATTGTTGAACGCTAGGTGAGAGGTGTGGGTGTCTTATGCATTGTGTACCGGTCTTTGATTCATTAATTGAGAAGAACACCGTCTCCAATTCCGTGTATCTGCCAATTCCTCTTGTTGTCCAAGTGTATTCCGTTTTTACCTGCTTTATTTTATTTCCTGCTTTCGTCCGTTCCGTGACAGAGGATTTTAGGACGTTAGTATTTCTTTTCTGGTTTTGTGTGTGACATAAAATCGTAGCCCTGTTAAGCCTTCCTCGAGAGATTCCACTTGGGTCGACCTTGCATAAGGGCCTCGTACTATTGCGAGCGATCGGAAAGAACAATTTGGTCGAAACAAATTTTAGGGCCATTGCCGGGGAAGGCTTTAGCTTTTGGTTTTGTGTCGCTTTTTTTTTCTTGTTTCCTTTTGTTTTTTTGTTTCTTTCCCCGTGCTTCTTCTTTTTATTTCTTTCTTTTTCTTTTTCTTTGTTACTATTTTTTCCAACAGGTGCATGTGATCTTGTTTTTGTAGTTGGTGTCTGTTAATGCAGGGTTACCGGCAATACGAATGTGGTCAGACAGGTCTGGAGGAGGAAGGCTCGTCGTATTGGGCAAATTCTTCTTACAAAGAAGGAGCCCAATTCGATTATTTTGAGGGATAACCGTCAGGCTATGAGCATCAAGCCTATGATCCCTATTGGAGGCATTCTCAGAGTTCTTCACATAGTCTGAACATCTTGTTCCAGCAACAACCGGTGAAGCCGACATTGGAGGATACATTGCAGGCTTTCATTCAGGCGAGTCAGCCGGTGAAGCCAACACTGGAGGATACATTGCAGGCTTTCATTCAGGCGAGTCCGCCGGTGAAACCGACATTGGAGGATACATTACATGTTTTCATTCAGGAGAGTCAGCCGGTGAAGCCAACATTGGAGGATACATTGCAGGCTTTCATTCAGTCGAGTCAGCCCGTGAAGCCAACATTGGAAGACACATTGATGTCTTTCATACAGACGAGTCAACAAATGTTCGAAATGTTGGAAGCATCTATCGAATGTGTAATGATCCAAGTCAGTCAGTTAGCCAGGACAGTGGAAGAATTTGTTTACAGCCAAAGTGTGGAGAGATACCGAGTCAACTGGAGCAGACTTCTTCTGTCATATTCTTTGAAGATGATGAAGTTGAGAAGAGAATCAGGACAGATGATGAAAGTGAAGAGTCCCTTTCATCAAGCTGAGACTAAGTATAGACAACCTGATCTCTTTCTGAACCAGTTAGAGGATGATGAGAGGACAAAAGTTGAGGTAGCATCTATAATATTTCAATATCCTAATTCACCAAAGTATTGTGCTCTAGGAGTTGAGGTTATCTATAGGATGTATGATTTGAGGTTATCTATAGGATGTATTTCAATAGGATGTATGATTTGAGCTTAATTAATTCATTATTTGCTACCTTGACTGTCCTTTGTGCTTACATTGTTACTACTGATGCTCTGATTGAGATGGTATTCCTGCAGGTGAAGGACTGTGGATAGTCCGTTTTTCATTGGTGGAGCTCGTGCCATTGAAACGAGCGTTGCGTGGTAGGCAACCCACGAGTTTATTTGTTTTTATCTGTTTTGTTCTTTTTCTTTTCAGGTTTTTAATAAGTGAGATAAGAATTGTGGCAAGCTGCATAGCATGAACACTCAAGCCACTGGACGTCGTCACCACCGTACCTCGTTGACATGCTCTCCCAATTTCAAGGAAGTTCACTTCTACATTTTACCTTTTTGGTTTTTGTCTAAAGTGTGGAGGCGTGCTTGCCATCTTTGTATGTTTGCATGTGACTTGTGTTTGTTTGGGTGTGTCGTCCTCCATTTTATACCTTTAGTTTGGACTTGAGTATGCTTTATCATCATCTAGTATACGAGTAGAGTTGAGTGAGCATGATTTGATTGGATATGCACGTCCGGACTGATTTCAAGTAATTCTTATCGATGCGTGATTTGGCTTGATAATTGTTGATGATTGATCTAGTTGTGGGGCACGTCAAGTAAATTATGATGAAGTGATATGTGTGGTTGATTGTCGCTATATTTATATGGTCCCTCATGTGTCTTATCTCGAAAAAAAATGTTATAAAAAAATTATTATATATATAAAAAAAGAATTGGAATAAGTTGTTGATGGATTGAATAAGTGAGATTAAGGTTGGAACAAGGGGCTATACTCTTCTCGCTCCATGTTGCTTCTCGAATGGAAGCTCAAAAGTGATGAGTATGGAAAACCACATTAGAATACTCGGGTTTTCAACTCGAAGGTTTGACTTAATGAATATTGTCCAATAATCCTCCTTGAGTTTTCATATCTGGTCTTGGAAGTTATGTGTTATGTTGAAAATGAGATGTGTTATGCAAGGATCTATATGAGGTAGCTATTCGATTATTAAATACATGTAGATCAGATTTGTGATTTTCTTTGAGTAAGCCGCATACTTAATCAATTGTTAATTTATTATCATGTTAAGCAGTGTATTGATTTAGAAAATCTAGGATGACGTGATGTCGTGGTATGATCCACTTGAATACATGTTTTTTCGATTTCTTTTCTCGTGTCGTGTGATAAGGTTTGCTTGAGGACAAGCAAAGGTTTAAGTGTGGAGGAGTTGTTAAGTATGATTTTGTCATTAATCTTGGTATTCTTTTGTATGTCATTTTCAATAGTTTGTCCTATTTATGTCGTTGGTTTGATTAGTATTTATCGAATTTGACTTATTTAGTTTGTTTTGATATTTTGTTGAAAAATGACATTAAATAGGAATAAATTAATCTTTCAAGAGCTATCCTATATTAAAGAGCATCTCGATAGGAGTACATAGGCACAAACGGATCGCAATTCGGAGTTCAGACGAGAGAGAACGGAGTGGAACAATGATCAAGACGCAAGACGCGCGCGAAGTCCGGCGTTGGGCATGCCCTAGCGCGCATTGCAGCCGCGTCCGGCGCTCACACGGTGCTGAGCTCGCCCCAGTGCCCGCTCCATGGCCTCCCAGCGCATGCTTCGTCCCCTCCATCGCCCGCTTCATCCCTCGTAAGCTTCTGACCTTGCCCCCCGTAGCGTCGGCTTCATCGCAACGTCATCCGCGGAGCCAAGCGTCGGACGCATCCCAGCGCCGGCCTCAAGTAGCTGAGCTTGCCCCCCCCCCCACAGTACCGGCCTCACCTCCGTCCGGCGCTGTGTCACACTTTGTGTTCCGTCCAGAGTCATCCCGCCACGGCTTCGCTCGTCTGTGCCGGGTGCCCACTCGACCTTTTCCAGAGCGGCCACGTCCGCACTTCGTCCCGTCCGCGTGTATGTTAATTTTTGGGCCCAAATTCGACTGTTTTCGTGGGCTTTTTCGAGGGTTATATAAATTAGAATTCAGCCGTGCATCAGACTCCCACATTCACGCAGAAACTTACGCACGCGATTCTCTTTTCTTTTCTCCTTTCTTTTTCTTTTCCTTTTTATTTAATTCTTGCATTTTTGATTAACAATTGGATTGTGTGATTCCAGATTTTTGGAAGACGAATTTATCTATAATGGTTTGTAAGTTTTATCGTTTTCATTACTTCTATGTAATTGATTCATGTATACCATGAGATAAATTATCGATTTGTTGGGAAATAAATGTTGGATTGTTCTTGTCTTGAATCGTGATTAATTATGTTGATGATTTGTGATTTCTTTTCCGAATAAATTGATTATTTCATGATCTTCATACATGGTGTTCGAAAGAATAATGTAGATTGATTATGTGCTTATGTTTGATTATGAAGCTATGCGAGAGCAGATTTATTGTTAAATATAAGTTTGACAACGAACGTGATCGAGAGATTGATTTGTTGTTAAGTAATTAATATATATGGATAGGGTTTCTGCTATCGTGTGCACTTGTAGTTAAATATCCTTCGTAGTTGATGGCGGTTTGATCGAGAGATCCCTAGCCATTAAGTTCGAGTCTAACATTGACGTGGTCGATAGATTAGTTATTGTTGAACGCTAAGTGAGAGGTGTGAGTGTTTTATGTATTGTGTACCGGTCTTTGATTCATTAATAGCGAAGATAGATTTGAACCCTAGAACACCGTCTATCTACCAATTCCTCTTGTTGTCCAAGTGCATTCCGTTTTTACCTGCTTTATTTTATTTCCTGCTTTCGTCCATTCCGTGACTTATCCCTTATTTTAGGATGTTAGTATTTCTTTTCTGCTTTTGTGTGTGACATTAAACCGTAGCCCTGTTAAGCCTTCCTCAAGAGATTCGACTTGGGTCGACCCTGCCGCTCTATAAGGACCTCATACTATTACGAGCGACTAAAAAGAACAATTTGGTCGGAACAAAGAGTCAGGAGTTGAGGTCACAGATCACGACCTTTAATCGACGTCCGACGAGCCATTCCATGAAGCTTGGGAACGGTTCAAGGACTTATTGCAGAAGTGCCCTCACCATGCCTTGCCAGATGAAATTCGCTATCAGTTCTTCTATGATGGATTGACTCAGAGTTTTCAGTACATGGTGGACAATGCTACAGGTGGAGATATTGGTTCTCGAACGGCAGCAGATATCGTTGACATTTTTGAAGCTATGGCTTCTACTTCATAGCAGAAATCCAGTCGAGGTGGAGGAGCCAAGGCACATGCCGTGAATCTTTCTTACGACATGAATAAACAAATGGCTGAATTGATGAGGGAAGTACAAGAGCTGAAGATGAGAAAACCAGATCCACCAGCCCAACACGAGGAATTCATGGAACCTTGTGGTATCTGCAATGAACCCGGGCATAATGTTGATACGTGCCCCAGGATGGGAGAGATTACTTTTGAAGGCGAAGCAGAAGCCTATGTGATGCAAGGATTCCAACCCCGGCAACAGTTAGAGTCTAATAAGCAACAGTTTAGATCGGGGTGGAGGAATCAACCTAACGTGGGATGGAGGAATCAGAGTCAAGGGAAGAGTTCAAATCAGAGTGCCCCATACCGAAGATCTCCACAGCCGCAGTAGAGGCAGTATCCACAGTAGTAGCAGCACCCACAGCAGCAATTCTCGCAGCAGCAGCAGCAGCAAAGATCAGCGGGCACCTCCACCACCACCTCAGAAGCTAGCTTTGGAGGATATGTTCGCCCAAAGAATGGATGCTCAAGACTCCACAATCAAGCGTTTAGAGTCGCAAATGGGATAGATTGCTAGCAAGCTGAACGAGCTATTGCAGCAAGGAGCAGTGAAGAAACTTCCAAGCCAACCCCATCAGGCTCAGGCGGTCACTGTTTTGAGGAGTGGTCGGGTGATTGAGAATATGGTGGGAGAGACATCTGAGAAGCAGATGAAATCTTAGGAGATGGAAAATGAGAAAGAGACCGATGTCAAATTGCATAAGGCGGTAAAGCCTTATACTCTACCGATACCCTTCCCACACCGACTGAAAAATGAGAAACAAGACCAGCAATTCAACGAGTTCAACAAACTCGAGTCCAAGGTGAATGTCAATTTACCTCTGTTGGACATGATCATAAATGTGCCAGCCTACGTCAAGTTTTTCAAGGAGCTGGCCTCAAAGAAAAGAAGGTTTGGAGAGTACCAGAAGGTCGTGGTCTCCGAGGTAGCTAATTCCATCCTACAGCACGAGTTGCCTCCCAAACTCTGGGATCCAGGTAGTTTTATTATTAAAATTGCTTTAGGTAATGCTAAGGAAGCTTCTGGCATGCTTGATTTGGGGGCAGGGATTAATCTGATGTCTTATTCAATTTTCAAACAATTAGAATTAGACGAACTTAAAACCCACTCGCATATGTCTACAACTAGCCGATAGGTCCGTCAGATATCCAAAAGGTATTATTGAGGATATTTTAGTAAAGGTGGGTGGGTTGATGTACACCTGTTGACTTCGTTGTTTTGGAAATTGGTGAGGTTAGGGACGATGGAAAAGAGCACACACTGTTATTGGGAAGGCCATTCATGGCCACAACCAACACACTAATTGACGTTAAGAGTGACACTTTAAAAATGATTGTGCTTGGTGAAACCGTGTCTTTTTCTGTGCATGACAGTGTGATGTTTTCTTCTGCTAATTCTATTGATGATTGTGCTTTCATCGATACTATTGATCCCTTGGCTGAGAATGTGTTGTTGCAGGAGCATAGTCTCGAGGAAGTTTTTGCAGGGTCGGCTGACGAGGAAGAGTGGGCACTTGAAGTTGCTAGCATGCCAAAGCCCACTCTAGAAATTGAGGAACTGCCACAACGTTTGAAGTACGTATTCTTAGAAGAGGGGAATGAAAAGCAAGTTATCATCTCCGCTGAGCTTTCAAATGTTGAAGAAGAAGAACTGTTTTCGGTTCTGAGAAAGAATAAGCTTGCCTTTGGGTGGAGTCTAGCCGACATCAAGGGAATTAGCCCAGCGACATGCATGCATCATATCGCGCTTGAGGATAGAGTGAAGCTGGTTATTGATACCCAGAGGAGATTTTGAAGCTTCTTATGGAAGGGCTTATCTACCCTATCTCGGACAGCGAGTGGGCTAGCCCAGTACATGTGGTGCCCAAGAAGGGAGGAATCACAGTGGTAAAGAATGAGAAAGGAGAGATTATGCCTACAAGGGCTACTACCGGTTGGTGCATGTGCATCGACTACCTAAAGTTGAACGCCGCGACGAAAAAGGACCACTTTCATCTCCCTTTTATTGATCAAATGCTTGATAGGTTAGCCAGACATGAATATTTTTATTTTTTGATAGTTTATCTGGTTACTATCAGGTTGCTATTGCTCTAGAGGATCAGGCCAAGACGGCGTTTACAAGCCCTTTTGGTACATATGCTTACCGACGGATGCCTTTTGGCCTTTGTAATGTACCAGGCACCTTTCAGCGGTGCATGTTGTCAATTTTCTCCGAGATGATTGGAGATTTCCTTGAGCTATTTATGGATGATTTTTTGATATTTGGATCTTCTTTTCATGATTGTCTAGATAAGATTGATCGTATGTATAAACGTTGTGTGGAGAGCAATCTCACCGTAAGTTGGAAAGAGTCACTTTATGGTAAAAAGTGAGATTGTCTTGGGGCATAATGTGTCTAGAAATGGCATTGAGGTTGACAAGGCTAAAGTCGATGTAATTGAAAAATTACCTCCACCCGTTGATGTTAAGGGCATTAGAAGTTTTTTATGACATGCGGTTTTTACCGTAGGTTTATAAAAGATTTTTCTAAGATAAGCCAACCTTTGTGCCATCTACTTGCTCAAGATGCTCTTTTCAAATTTGATGATAAAACATGCTTTCAATTTGCTCAAGGAGAAATTGACTACTGCTCCAGTTGTTGTTGCTCCAAATTGGTCTCTACCTTTCGAAATAATGTGTGATGCTAGCAATGTGGCCGTGGGAGCTGTTTTAGGTCAACGTGTGGATAAAATGTTGCGTGTGATTTATTATGCTAGCTTAATTTTAAGTTCTTCTCAAGTTAATTACACAACTACGGAAAAAGAGTTGTTTGTGTTATCATTGCTTTAGACAAGTTTCGTTCCTATATCATTGGTTCTAAAGTAATTGTTCACAGTGATCATGCTGCCTTAAGATATCTGTTGACTAAATCCCAAGCCAAACCTAGATTAATTCGTTGGGTTCTTCTTCTGCAAGAGTTTCATCTAGAAATTATAGACAGGAAAGGTAGTGACAATGGTGTAGCTGACCATTTGTCTTGTCTCGAGTCCCCATTTATTTTACCTGCACATGAGAGTCTTGCTGAGTCTTATCCTTTTGAGTATGCTTTGGAAATTAATTCATCGCCTTGGTATGCTGATATTGTTAATTACTTGGCTTGTGGCTCTTTGAGACCTGATTTGACTTCCCAAGAAAGGAAGAGATTTCTTAGTGTGTGCAGGAGTTATTGTTGGGATGATCCATATCTTTTCAAGCTCGGGAAGGACGAGGTTGGTTAGAAGATGCATTCCTGATGAGTAAGGTCAAGTTTTAAGGTTGTGTCATGAGGCCCACTGCGGAGGACATTTTGGTGGGCGCAAGACAGGTTTTAAAATGCTACAGAGTGGTCTCTTTTGGCCAACTATTTTCAAGGATACCCACGCCTTCTACCTCTCATGTGACAGATGCCAACGAGTGGGCAATGTGGGGAGAAGAAATGAGATGCCACTGAATAATATCTTTGTCGTTGAAATTTTTGATGTATGGGGTATTGATTTTATGAGACATTTCCCAAAATCTAACAGATTCGAATACATTTTGCTTGCTGTGGATTATGTGTCCAAGTGGGTTGAAGCAATTCCCACGTGGACTAGTGATGCTAATGTTGTCTTGAAGTTTGTGCAAGAGAACATTCTTTACAGGTTTGGTTTCCCCAAAGTGATCATAAGTGATGGGGGGCATATTTCTGTAATAAGTTGTTCAAGAAGCTCATGGAGAAAAATGGCATCACCCACAAGGTGGCCTCACCATATCATCCACAAACTTCAGGACAGGCTGAGACAAGCAACAAGCAGATCAAGGTGTGCTCGAGAAGACGGTCCAACCATCCAGGAAGGACTGGTCAATGAAGTTGAATGCTGCACTTTGGGCATACCATACTGCGTTTAAGAGCATTTTGGGAATGAGTCCATATAGGCTTGTGTATGGAAATGCGGGTCATTTATCTGTTGAGATTGAACACAAAGCTTATTGGGCGATAAAGGCCATGAATCTTGACATTACAGAAGCAGGTAAGGGTAGAGCTTTCCAGATAACCGAACTCGAAGAATTGCGGAACGAAGCATATGAGAATGCTCATATTTACAAGGATAAAGTTAAGCGGATTCATGATCGTGAATAGTTTCGTAAGGATTTAAGGCCGGGAATGAAGGTTTTATTTATTCATTCTCGTTTGAAACTCTTCCCCGGAAAGCTCAACTCCAGGTGGAGTGGTCCGTATATTATTGAGGAGGTATTTCCTTACGGAGCGGTTTTACTTCGCGATCCTAACACCAACGGATTATTTACTGTGAACGGACAGCGAGTGAAACCATATTTTGATCGAGAGGATTTGGAAGAAGTGGAGAACATTTTGCTCATCGATCCTCAATATCTCTGATCTAACTACGTCGTGCTCACGACGTTAAATTGAGTACTACGTAGAAGTTTATCCACGAATTTTTCTTGTCTTTTATTTTCTTTTTCTTTTTGTTTATTTCTCTTTTATCTTTTGATCTATCTTTTTTTCTCTGTTTTTGGTTCAGATCATTGAAATGAAGCTATCCGACGTTCAGCGTGAGTGGCGCTCATAAATGTACATTTGCTCTTCGAAACTGGCGCTCGAAGTGATCCAACGTTCATGCTTAATACAGAAGCCATCCACAACCGACGCTTAACATGAACCAGCGCTCAAGATTTAAACAGAAGCCATCCACAACCGACGCTTAAGGTGAACCAGCGCTCAAGAGTTGGACAGAAGCCATCCACAACTGGCGCTCAAGCTGAACCAGTGCTAAAGAGTTGGACAGAAGCTATCCACAACCAACGCTCAAGGTGAACAAGTGTTCAAGAATTGGACAGAATGCTTCTCCAGCCGACACTCTACGTGAACCTGCGCTTAACCCCCTGAATCGGAGCTCAACCCATGAGCCGGCGCTCACATATAAAAATAAAATAAAATCGGCACTACCTTTCAACCGGCGCTCGCCCCCTGAACTGTCCCCCCTAAACCGGCGTTTATATTAGGGTACCATGCCCTAATTTTCATTCAGAATTCAGCGCCGCTCCTCCCTATCTCCTCCGACGTTTTTAGCGCCCGTGCGTCGTCCAATCGGAGTTGTTCGCCAGCGCTCTCATTCGCTAGCCCAGCGCCCGTTCGTCGTCCATCGACGCTCGTCCTGCGCACGCACGTACGCGCGTCCTCAGCCAGTGCGCTCGAGCGCCCATTTGCCGTTCTCCCCGACGCTCTTCTCGTCCAGCGTGTATGTCGTCCAACCAGTGCTGTTCGCCCAGCGCTCGCCTACTTAGCTTAGCGTCCACTCTCCTCAGTCGATGCTCAACCTCGCGTGCTCGCTCTTCGTTTGGCCCTCTCGCTCACTCACGCTCGATGTCACCCGGCGTTCTTCAGCCGACGCTAACCTACAGCGCCCGCTCCCTTTCGTGCGTCCTTACCCCAGCGCTCACCCATCTGCGTGCGCTCAGCCAGCGCTAGACTTCCAGTGCCCGCTCGCCGTCCACGCCCAGTGTGCACCCACTCTCACTGCGCACATGCGCCTGTGAGCCCCAGATGCCATCCGCGCTCGCCCCGCACACGCATCCCTCGCGCGCCCTCACCCATTGTGCGCGCACGCATGCCCGCGTGCCCCAACGCTGTCCGCGCTCACCAGCCCGCTCGCATAATGCCTAGCCCTCTCTGAACAACTCTCCGTGCATCTCTTCATCATGGTTCAAACAAAAAATCCACTCGTCTCTTTGATGAAAAGAGCAAGAACAGATACAGATGCTTCAGGATCCAGTGAACCGCCCGAAGATTTACGGGAGAACTACAACGCTTCGTTCTCTATTTATTCGCCCCAAGAAGGTATTTTCTTCTCAGTTGTTCGTTCTAAGGAGATTAGTCATCCACGTTCTTATGATTGGAATATTTTAGCTTCGTTGGGTGTTGATGCAACTGTGAAACGATATTTGAAATGTGGGGTCTACTTGATTTCGCAATAAGGGAACCGGAATATGGTATTAAGTCTATGCTTAGGGAATTTTGTGTGTCGCTCAAGACCAGTGCCAATTTTAAATCAGCTTACTGTCGGTTGGGGGGGCTAGATGTGCTATTACACCAAAGGTTATGCACGATGTATTTGGTTTTCATGTTAGTGGATTTTCTAATATACCAAAGGATTTTCCTCTCGCTGAAACATGAAAAATTTATCTGGTTTTGATAATTGGTCATCAGCAGGCACTCTAGTGCCTTTATTAAGGACCCAGCTCTGGTTATCACCCATAAATTCCTTGCATACAACCTCACAGGGAAAGAGCAGACAAATAAAGTGAGTGCTCAAGAAGTTTTCTTCTTGTTGTGTGCTGTGAATAACAAGAAGATTTGTGCAGCACCGTTCTTGTGGCGGCGATTTGATTATATGAGGTGACACACCGTAAGGCGCATCTGTCTTTGAGCCAGTACCCTTTGATTCTAGCCAAGTTCTTTGGGGGATTAACTGGAGAAGATTTTCCAAGATCGGGGTCCAATGTCATTGAGAATTTTCCCATCACGTTCAACGATTTTCGGGTTATAGCATCTAACCCGGCTACATTGCTTCCTTATGAGGCACAGCGCAGTGTGCAAGAGTATATTATGATTAAGCAGCACCATCCTTTCGGGTCTCTTGTCGGCAAAGCTACCCTGATGGACGAAGATATCCCCGAGAATGAGGCCGCCGAAGAAGGAGATGTGGGAGCACGTGACACGCCCCTCCTGACTTACATCAGCCCCACAGTGATGCCTTCAGTGATCTTAGGGCTCATTTTGACTCCAGCTTTGGCCAGTTTCAGCATGCCACTTCACAGCCGTTTGGGGACTTTAGCTCCTCCTCGAATCAAAGCTTTGAGGAGTACAGGCAGCAGATGGGTCAGCAATTCACAGATTTCAATCAATCAACGACCCAGGGGTTTGCAGAATTCCGTGATGAGGTATATCAGCGTCTTGACACCCAATCTCGCCAGTTCAACGACTTCAGTCAATCTTCACAGCAGGTGTTTGGGGATTTCCGTCAAGATATTTATCGGCGATTAGTCACTCAAGAGCAGCATCTGGCTGACCTTCAGGGCAAGTGGGACGCCTGGTCCCTATCCCACACAGTCTATCCATCGCCACCACCGCCGGACCAACAGTGATGCTTTAATGTTGGAGAGTATGTATATATTTCTTTATTTTATTTTTCTCTCTTCCTTCTTTCGGTGGTTTGTTTCATTTCCTATTGTGGTGTGTTTTTCCTTTGCTTTTATGGTGTCTGCTGCAGGCCTCCTCTTGGGATGCGATTTCTGAGTGACCATCTTTCTGCCATCTATTATCAGGGAAGTCTCATCCTCTATTGGCCTTATTTTGTTGTTAATGTTTAGAGCTATGGGGACAGCGCTCGAATATGTGTGGGGGGAGAGTTTTTGGTTATATGTCGTGCTCTGTTTATGTGCATGATTGGCAATATGGATCTGTGTTTATTTTGACCTCTTGGACTCAATTTTTGTCTATGCGAATAAGCTAGGATTGTGATTTGTGATCCTGAACTCTATGGTATTGGTCAAACCTTGATATATTCTCTTTTATCTTGATGTTATGTTATTGAAGTGCAATGTCAATTGACGAGATTGTGTGAATTAATCTTAAATCGGGGGTTATTGATGTGATTTGTCCGACTAATGCTAGGGGTAGTGTTAACAGTGTGGTTACCTATATACTTGTTTCATTAAAAAAATGAAAAAGAAGAGAGAAGAAGAAGAATGAAAACTCCAATAAATTGTTGAGATTATATAAATGGAGGATGGGATTCTACCCCTCTTTTTCGTAAATCGAAAAATAGGCATGGGAAACCACGATAAGAGACTCGAGTTCATCGAGAATTCACCTTTCGAACATTGTTTCAAAATCTGTTAATACTTTCTTTGTGTTCTCAAAAGAAACTTGTTACTAAAGGTGACCACTTTAGTTAATTCACCCCTAGCGGAGAGTTGGGTCTGAGAAAAAATCACCTACTTGTTTATTTGACATTCTCACAATCTTAGATTTTTTCACGTTAACTTTGATTATATATTCATCATGTTTGGGGGAAAGGCAAAAAGAGGTTTGATTGATTGGATTAAGAGTTAAGTTGCATGAGTTATTTTTCTACTCTTATTAGTATATATTTTTCTTGAGGACAAGCAAATGAATAAGTGTGGGGGAGTTGTTTGGTTTTATTTTGCGCTTATTCTTGTTATTATTTTATATGCCGTTTTCAGTTTTTTGTCTTTCTTATGCCGTTGTTTTGATTAGAATTTTTTATTTTGGGGATTTTGGTTTGTCTCGATGTTTTTTAGGAAAACTGTATTAAATAGGATGAAATGGATATGCCAAGAATTATCATACATTGACGAGCATCTTGTCAGAAATCCGTGGACATAACCAGATCGTAATTAGGAGCTCGGGCGAGAGAACGGAGCAAAACAACGAAGTCGTGCACGTGCGTGCGCGAGCACGCCCGTCGCCCGTAGCCCGTGCGCCATACCCATCACTCGGCCACCCAGCGCGCTCGCCTCCACCATTGTGCTCACTCACCTGCGCACGCTCACCCGCGTGAGCTCTCACCCGCGCTCACTCGATAGCGTACGCTCATTCGCGCACGCTCACCCGTGCTCGACAGCACCCGCGTCGCCTCATCCGATGCTCAACGCAAGCGCCTCATCCGACGTTGTGCCCCAGCATGTGTTCTCCAGTCTAAGCGCTGGCTCACAACTGAGCGCCCGCTCGCCCGCTTTTACCTCGCACGTTCACCCCTGAGCACTCATCCACGCTCGCTCGACAGCGTCCGCTCGCCCGTTGCCATCCCTCGCGCGCTCAACCACTGCTCGTCCGCTCGCCACACGCGTCCGCTCATCTCCTTTGCGCGTCCACTCACTTCGAGCCAGCGCTCACTTCCAATACAGAACACCTTCACCAACGAGTGCTCGTACCCAGCGAGCGCTCGCTTTGGGAACAGAAGCGACTACACGCTCGCTCATCCACAACCGACGCTCACTCACTTAATATATATATACGCACAACACGAGTTAGGTCAGAGTTTTTATATTCTCCGCGCTGTTGTTCTTCAAGATTTTCTTCCGGATCATCCAGATGACGATAGAGACAAATTTACAGATATTAATTCCTGTCTTTCATCCTTTCAATTTATGCACTTTGTTTCATAATTTCTGTTGAATTACATTCGAATCGTTTTATGTGTTGAGTTTTGAGATTATTGTTGGAATCAATTTCATAGTTGATATTGGATGTTTTATAGTTTCTATTGAATTTCATTCGATCGATTTACGTGTTTTGCTTTGAGTTTGTTATTGGATTCAAGTTCATAGTTGATATTGGATTTTAGTAGAATGTTGAATCGTTCTTCGTTGAATATGTTGAATCTCTTTCCGTTGAATTTTATTGTTTCTTGTTTTATGATCTAGATTAGTTTGTTCTACGTTTAGCTTCTTGCATTCGTGTTTTCGTAGGTTCTCAACTAGGGATTGACATCTCCTAGTTAGATTGGTTTTATTTATATTTTATTTTTCACATTTCAATTCCCGTTTGTTCCATAATCCCCGTTGGTAATTAGAGTGTTTAGAATTTACCGTTTTTATGTGTGACATAAACAATAAGCCTTGTTAAGTGGGTTATATTTCCCTCTACAACACCTCATTCTATTATGAGTCAATTAAGAGAATACTTTTAGTTGGAACACAATTAAGAGAATACTGTTATGAGACGACTCCGGTGATGAAGTCCATGCTAATGTCATCCCAAACTTTACTAGGGATGGGAAGTGGGTTGAGAAGACCAGCCGGGCTCCTAGCTTCATACTTGTTTCATTGGCACACGTCACAAGTGGCGACATACTTAGTAATTGATTTCATCATTCCTGGCCAATAAATAATGGCTGCCAACCGACGGTAGGTTCTAAAAGCTCTCGAATGACCGCTTCCAGGGGTTGCGTGAAACTCATCTAAGAACTATTTTGACCAAGATGAATCAAGAAGAAAGACAACTCGTCCCTTGTAGAAAAGGGTCCCATGCGCATAAGTATAGTTCTTCGGTCTCGGCTGTCTATTTTCCAACGCCGTGATAATCGGGGAAAGTCTCGGATCCTCCCAACTGCCACTTGGAGAGCCTGCCAATCTACCCACTATGGTACCGACACCACTCCCAACTCCAGTTCTTCATCACGTCGAGAGAGCGTGTCCATTGCCTTATTAGTTCGCCCCTCCTTGTACACGATTTCGAAATCATGTATAAGAAGCTTCACAACCCAATTTTGTTGTGCAGGGCTTGGGCTAGTAAGTGTTTTAAACCGTGTTGATAAGTATGAACCACAAAATGTCGTCCCATCAAGTAAGGACGACAGTGCTGAATGGCGAGGACAAGTGCCATAAGCTCCTTCTTGTATGCTGATTTAGAAAGTAGTCTTCCCGATAGACTCTTGCTGAAGTACGCTATCGGTTGTCGCTCTTGCATAGCACCACGCCGATACCACGGCCGGATGGATCACACTCGATCGTAAAAGGTTTCGCGAAGTCAGGCATGCACAAAACTGAAGCTGAGGTGAGTGCATTTTTAAGAACTTGGAATGCCTCTTTTGCCTTAATAGGCCAACTCCATCGATTTTTCCCTTCTTCTTTTTTGAGTAAAGCTGTTAACGGGGCAGCAAGCTTACCATAATTACAAATAAAATGACGATAGTAACCTGTCAAACCTAGAAACCCGTGCAACCCCTTAACAGAAGTGGGAGTCGGCCATTTCAAAACTGCTCCGACCTTGACTGGGTCCATCTGCACGCCTTTGCTGGAGACAATATGGCCTAAATACTCAACCTGCGAGGCGCCTAATACACACTTTTTTGGATTAATAATCAATGAATGGGCATTTAATATGGTAAGTACTTCACGCAATTGTAGTACATGTTCATCCCAACTGGTGCTGTATATCAATATGTCATTAAAGAACACTAACACGAATTTCCTCAAGTAAGGACGGAATATGTCATTCATAAGGCACTAGAAAGTAGCGGGTGCATTAGTCAACCCAAACGGCATAACCAAAAACTCATAGTGGCCAGAGTGGGTGTGAAATGCTGTCTTTGGAATGTCTTCAGGTACGACTCGGATTTGATGATATCCCACCTGCAAGTCAAACTTGGTGAACCACCTCGCGCCATGTTATTCATCCAGAAGTTCTTGTATGACTAGAATTGGATAATTATCAGCCACAGTCACTTTTTAAAGCTCGATAATCCACACAAAATCTCCAAGAGCCATCGTTTATGCGCACTAGTAAAACTGAACTGGAGTAGGGGCTATTGCTCGGTTGAATAATTCCCGCTGCTAACATCTCGGCTACCAACCTCTCCATTTCATCTTTTTGCAGGTGATTGTATCGGTATGGATGGACTGACACTAGGGCCACCCCCTCCTGTAAGGTTTTTCGATGATCATACGGTCAGAATGGTGGAAGGTTCACGGAGGGCAACGTGACTGCTGGAAATTCCGAGAGCAATTGCTCTATTTCAGCCTGCTTTTGAGGGGCTGTAATGGATTAGCGGTGAGAGACAGTAATTTATTCCCATCCATGGCCCATAATAGCAAAGCTCCACCGTCGAGCTCGAAGGTACGTAAATCCATCCAAACACAAGCTTTCTGGGATAGCGATGGATCACCACGTAAGCACACCCTTTTACCCTCGATCTCAAATTCCATGGTAAGTTGAGCCCAATTTGCAATCACGTCTCCCAATTGAGCCAACCATGAAACTCCCAATATAACATCCACACTGCGGAGAACAAAGATATAACAAGTAATATAAAAGTTCTGATTGGAGATGAGAAAAGGTACTGCCTTACAAACTCCACGAGTGCGCACCGTTGTGCCATCCCCGAGCACGACAGAAAATTTTGTTGTATGTTCCACTGGCAATTTAAAAAATTTGGTGACATGTTCTACTATAAAACAGTGGCTAGCACCACTATCCACCATCGTCAACAGTCGGCAATCTCCCACTCTACTAAATAGTTTCAAAGTCCGGGCTCCATCAAACCCATTTGACCACATTTTGGAAAGTTGTAGCTACTGTAATTCGGTTTGAACTTCCTGATCCTCGCCCCCATTATCCTGCTGCTCGAAATCAGTCCCCATTTCCTCCATATCTTCTTCCTCTGCTTCCAAAATCACCATGAGTGATCTGGCAGCACACTTGTGCGTGGGGCTGTAATGTTCCCCACACTTAAAATACTTCCCTTTAGCTAGGTACTCCTTTTGTTGTTCCGGACTAAGCCGTGAGTTGCGACTTCCCCTAGGCCCCGATGAAGCCGACGAGGAAAATTAGGACCGATGTCCATATCCCGATGAAGCCGATGAAGAGAATTGGGGCCGGTGCCCAGATTGTTGCGACCCACTCAAATTCGCCGAATGACTGTGGAATGATGGAACGGATCTCGTGAAAACTCCTACGGTGAAACCCGATCTCTGCAGCGTGCTTGATGCCTTATGCGACCAAGCTATTCGGCGTGCTGATCTAATGGCGGCCAACACATCAGTCATCTCTGAGTCTGGAATGCGATCTCTAATTGATGATTGCAACCCGCCCAGAAACATACCCAGCTGTTGCTCCGGAGTTACGGCTGGAAGCTGGGCAATTCGTTCCTCAAATAGAGACAAATAATCTTCTAGTGAGCCAGTCTGATGGGTTACGTGCATGGCTTCATAGGCATTAATGGCAGAGTTGTCGCCAAATTGTTCTATTAGTTCCTACGTAAACTGATTCCATGGTATATTTGTTGAACGACGTAGTACCAACTATGCCCAAAACATTGAACGTCCAGACATGGTGATGAGCGCCAACTGCACTCTCTCCCCCGTCGGGGTGCGATGTACCAAAAAATATTGTTCCGCCTGAGCAAGCCACGCGATGGGATCTGTCCCGTCGAACAACGGTAGGTCCATTTGTGGAACTATCACTCTGCTGCTTTTTCTCCGCCTGGTGGCTGTCCGGTTCGCTTAGGGTTTTTCTCACCATCACCCGAACCGCCAGAATCCTCCTGTTCCTTGTCCGGTAATCTGACCAAAATCACTACCTGTACTTCCACTATCGTCTTCTCTACCTGTTCGAGCGGCTCCTTTTGCGTCGCCATAGAGAATTCCACATTCACCGCACCAAATTGATAGAGTTAAGACGAATAAACGAAAGAAGAATGTAGATTGAACGGAAAACCTCAAAGAGGCCCCAGAGCGAGATGCTCTGCCAAAGCGATAATACGCTAACAATAATAGTATCTCCATAATCTAACCCTAATCTGGCAGCAACTATAAATACCCTACTAAGGCCCATGCATAAGGCATAAAGCCCGTACAATTAAAAGAAGAGATAAATACTAAAGCGCATTAACTGCCTTCTTAATTCAGCACCGAGTGTACACTTTTAATCCACCTGGGCATCCTTGAAAAGTGTTGGCCAAAAAAGACCACTCTGCAGTACCTTAAATGCTATCTTGCGCCCACCAAAATGCCATCCATAGTGGGCCTCATGACACAACCTCAACACTTGACCTTGCTCCTCCTCATTAGGAATGTATCTTCTAACCACATCGTTCTTCCCGAGCTTGAAAAGATATGGGTCATCCCAAAAATAATTCATGCACACACTAAGAAATCTTTTCCTTTCTTGGGAAGTCAAATCAGGTCTTAAGGAGCCACAAGCCAAGTAATTAACAATATCAGTATACCAAGATGATGAATTAATTTTCAAAGCATGTTCAAAAGGATAAAACTCAGCAAGACTCTTGTGTAGGTAAAACAAATGGGGACTCGAGATGAAACAAATGGTCACTCACGCCATTGTCACTACCCTTCCTGTCTACAATTTCAAGATCAAACTCTTGCAAAAGTAGAACCCAATGAATCAATCTAGGTTTGGCTTGGGATTTGATCAACAGATATCTCAAGGCAACATGATTACTGTGAAAAATTACTTTAGAGCCAATAATACTAAAGCAAAGATCACAACAAATAACTATTTTTCCGTAGTGGTGTAATTAACTTGAGCAGAATAAATCACACGCAACATTTTATCCACTCAACATTTTACTTGAACAATTACTTAAGGCCAATGATGCAGCCCAAGTTTTGTGAATTTAATTATTATGTGGCATATGGGCCACGTTTTTGTATCAAGATTTTCGTAGTATTTTTAGGCTTGATTATCTAGAGTTCTAGTCTATTAAAACTTCTTTTGTAAATTAGAGTTCTACTTTGATTAGGAGTCCTTCTTTGATAAGGATTAGACTTCATTTTTCAGCCTATATAAAGGCTTGTAAGCATACGAAAATATTCAGCTTTTGATTGATCAATAAATGTGAGTTTTATTCTCTCTTTATTAGCTCTTGAATTTTCTTGTGTTTGCCAAGGAATTCAATTATCGATGTATCGACGAGACATTCATCCCTCGTTCGTGTGTCATTCATCGTCCCGAGTTGCTGCATCAACTATCTAGTTGGGGTATAGGCGAAATCTTGACCTATATCACTTGAGGTTAGATTCGAGGTTTTGGGATATTCCATCTTGTTCGTTCTTCCGTTCGCGTGCTGATAGATCCTTCGTACCAGCGAGGATCGTATCATTTGGTATCAGAGCTGACCTTCCGTTGGGTCGATGTCTCATAGGGTTCGCGGATCGCCGACTAAAGCGATCGGGTCTTATGGGGTGGGATGATCGTCCCACATTGCCCGCATGGAGGTTTATCTGAAAGGCTGGATATAAGGTTGGATTCCCACATTTGGTATCTTGCGAGGGCTAGTGAATTGAAGTGGGTGAGTCCGTTTGATATAGGTGACGACTTGGATTTGAGGATAAATCCTTTTCAAGAGAATGGGAATGATGCAGCCCAAGTTTTGTGAATTTAATTATTATGTGGCATATGGGCCACGTTTTTGTATCAAGATTTTCGTAGTATTTTTAGGCTTGATTATCTAGAGTTCTAGTCTATTAAAACTTCTTTTGTAAATTAGAGTTCTACTTTGATTAGGAGTCATTCTTTGATAAGGATTAGACTTCATTTAGGCTTGTAAGCATACGAAAATATTCAGCTTTTGATTGATCAATAAATGTGAGTTTTATTCTCTCTTCATTAGCTCTTGAATTTTCTTGTGTTTGCCAAAGAATTCAATTATCGACGTATCGACGAGACATTCATCCCTCGTTCGTGTGTCATTCATCGTCCCCGAGTTGCTGCGTCAACTATCTAGTTGGGGTATAGGCGAAATCTTGACCTATATCACTTGAGGGTTAGATTAAGAGGTTTGGGATATTCCATCTTGTTCGTTCTTCGTTCGCGTGCTGATAGATCCTTCGTACCAGCGAGGATCGTATCAGCCAAGCTAGCATAATAAATCACACGCAACATTTTATCCACTCGTTGACCCAAAACAGCACCCACAGTCACATTGCTAGCATCACACATTATTTCAAAAGGTAGAGACCAATCTGGAGCAACAACAACTGGGGCACTAGTCAATTTGCCCTTGAGCAAATTGAAAGCATACAAGCATTTATCATCAAAGTTGAAAAGAACATCTTGAGAAAGTAGATGGCACAAAGTTTGGTTTATTTTAGAAAAATCTTTTATAAACCTACGGTAAAAACCCGCATGTCCCAAAAAACTCCTAATGCCTTTAACATCAATGGGTAGAGGTAACTTTTCAATTACATCCACCCTAGCCTTATCAACCACAATGCCCTTTCTAGACACAATATGCCCTAAAACAATCCCACTCTTAACCATAAAGTGACTCTTTTCCATACTCAAAGTGAGATTGCTCTCCACACAATGCTTGAGCACGCGATCAATCAATCAAAATGAAAGGAAGACCCAAATACCGAAAAGTCACCATGAATACCTCAAGGAAGTCTCTAATCATCTCAGAAACAATTGACATCATGCACTGCTGAAAGGTGCCTGGTGCATTGCAAAGGCCAAAAGGCATTCTTCGGTAAGCATATGTCCCAAATAGGCTGGTAAACGCCGTCTTGGCTTGATCCTCTAGAGCAATAACAATCTGATAGTAACCAGACAAACCATCAAGAAAACAAAAATATTCATGTCCAACTAACCTATAAACCAGAGAGGAAAATCATCTTTTTTCGTCGCGGCATTCAACTTCCGGTAGTCAATGCACATGCGACAACCGGTAGTAGCCCTTGTAGGCACCATCTCCCATTTCTCATTCTCCACCACTGTGATGCCACCCTTCTTGGGTACCACGTGTACTGGGCTAACCCACTCGCTGTTAGAGATAGGGTAGATAAGCCCCTCCATAAGTAGCTTCAATATCTCCTTCTTCACCACTTCACTGAGGATCGGGTTCCATCTCATTTGGGCATCAATAACCGGCTTCACTCCATCCTTGAGTGCAATACGATGCATGCATGTCACTGGGCTGATTCCCTTGATGTCGGCTAGACTCCACCCAAAAGCAAGCTTATTCTTTCTCAGAACCGAAACCAGTTCTTCTTCTTCAACAGTTGATAGCTCAACGGAGATAATCAATGGCTTTTCATTCTCACCTCCAAGAACACGTACTTCAAGTGTTTTGGCAGTTAGGGGTGAGCATTCAGGCGGTTCGGTTCAAAACCAAACCGAACCCGAAAAATAGAATTTTTTAAAAAACCCAAACCGAACCGAATTACTGTACAAAACCGAACCGAAACCGAACCGAAATATTCGGTTTGGTTCGATTCGGTTCGGTTTTAATCGAATTAAAATTAAAATTAATATAAATATTATAATATAATATATAAATATAATTATATATATAAATATATATAATATTAACCAATTTAAATATTAATAATATAAATAACACATATATATATAATATATATAAAAAATAAAAAAATATATAATAATATTTAATTCGGGCGGTTCGGTTTAAAAATCGAATTTTTTTAACCAAATCGAACCCGAACCGAATTAATTTTGGTTTTGAAAATTTGAAACCGAACCGAACCGAATTACTGTTCAAAACCGACCCAAACCGCCCATTTCGGTTCGGTCCGGTTCGGTTTTTGCTCACCCCTATTGGCAGTTCCTTCAATTGCAGAGTGGGCTTTGGTATGCTAGCAACTTCACGTGCCCACTCTTCATCGTTAGCCGACCCTGCAAAAACTTCCTCGAGGTTGTGCTCCTACAACAACATATTCTCGGCCAAGGGATCAATAGTATCTAAGAAAGCACAATCATCAATATAATTAGAAGAGGGAAACATCACACTGTCACGTACAGAGAAAGACACAGTTTTACCAAGTACAATCATTTTTAATGTGTCATTCTTAACGTCTATAAGTGTGTTGGTTGTGGTCATAAATGGCCTCCCCAATAACAGTGTGTGTTCATTCCCATCTTTCCTAACCTTAACAATTTCCAGAACAACAAAGTCAATAGGTACTATCAATCCACCCACCTTTACTAATATATCATCAATAATACCCTTAGGTGGTGTTTACTTTGCATGATTAGGTTGGATAGATAAAATTAATCCATCCTAATCAAGTGTTTACTTTTAAGGATTAATATTTGAGGATATCTCAAAGCCCGGGATTATTTTAATCCTTTGAATTATTCTTCATTAATTTTAATCCAACCAATATGGGTAGGATTGAAATAATCATCCAAATAAAGGAGTAATTATTTATCCCAATTTTAATAATTCACTAATCCTTTGTAGTAAACAAATGATTGATAGATAAAAACTATCTTATCACACATTTAATCCATCAAATAATCAATCCTTCAAAATGTTAATCATGAAAAAAAGTAAACACTATCTTAGGATATCGCACGGACCTATCTGCTAACTGTAGACACATCAGAGTGGGTTTAAGTTCACCTAATTCTAATTGTTTGAAAATTGAATAAGGCATAAGACATAAGATTAATCCCGACCCCCAATCAAGCATGCCAGAAGCTTCCTTACCATTACCTAAAGCAATTTTAATAATAAAACTACCAGGATCCCGGAGCTTGGGAGGCAATTGGTGCTATAGGATGGAATTAGCTGCTTCGGAGACCACGACTTTCTCGTACTCTTCAAACCTTCTCTTCTTTGAGGCTAGCTCTTTGAAGAACTTGATGTAGGCCGGTACATTTCTGATCACGTCCAACAGAGGTAAATTAACATTCACCTTGGACAGGACTTTGTAGAACTCATTGAATTGCTGGTCCTACTTCTCGTTCTTCAGCCGGTGTGGGAAAAGTATCGGTGGAGTGTAAGGCTTTGCCGTCTTATGCAATTTGACCTCGATCTCTTTATCATTTTCCACCTCCTGTGACTAGAGCCGGCAAAATAAGCCCGGCCTGAAAAGTTCGCCCGGGGTACCCGGGGTTTGGGCCGGTTTGTGCTTCAAAATTAAAAGGCCCAAAAAAAATCGGGCCAAAAAAGCCCTCCCGAAAAAAACCCCGAGCCTACCGGGCTTCGGGCCAAAAAAGCCCGGGGTTTTGGGCTAAAAAAGTCTGCCCGATTTTTATTAAATATATATTATAATATTATTTAATATACATATCTATAATTTTTTAATAATATTAATTGTATTTTATATAATTATTTATTTTTTATAGTAACACTTTTCATACCAATTCACATACTGGTCAGGAAAATAATAATCTCATAAATCATTCAAAATATAATTCCTAAGAGAAATAATCTCCAAAAATATATACATTGATGATTAATAACCTTATAGTATGTAAAATCAATTTTGAATAATTGATCTTAAATATATACTGTGTAATTAATTTATTTTCTTCTATTATTTTATGCGATTAAGTGGGATTGACGTTTAATAATTTCATTTATCTTTGATTTGTAATTACTAATTTTTCTCCTTATATTAAAGAATTAAAATTATACTGCATTACAATATCATCGCATGAATACATAAATAGGTCAAGATATACAAGAATCATTATCATAAGAATAAGTAAGCTCAAAATATTCCCATCACTGATTCTTTATTTAAGTTAAGGAGTTATGAGATCTTAATTAAGTAATTAATTTTTTTTTAAATTTAAAATATTAATTTTATATATTAAAAAATTATCTAAAAAAAGCCCGCCTGCCAGGGGTTGGTTTGGGCTTCATATTTTTAACCCCGAAAAATTTCCGGCCCAGCCGGCCAGGAAAATTTAAAAGCCCGACGAGCCCGGGGCAGGGTCGGGCCGGGCTGGTCGGGCCCGGTACTTTGCCAGCTCTACCTGTGACTGCATTTGCTTGTCTGATGTCTATCCCACCTTATTCTCCACTACACGGCCACTTCTTAGAACAGTGACCGCCTGAGCCTGATGAGTTTGGCTTTGAAGTTTCCCCACTGCACCTTGCTGCAACAGCTCATAAGCTTGCTAGCAATCTGTCCCATTTGTGTCTCTAAGCGCTTAATTGTGGCATCTTTAGCATCCATTCTTTGGGTGAACATATACTCCAAAGATGACCTCTAAGGTGGTGGTGGAGATGCTTGCTGATACTACTGCTATTGTGGAAATTGCTACTGTCTGACTGTGGGAATTGTTGTTGTGGAAAGTACCTCTGTTGCTAAAACTGCTGCTGCTGTGGAGGTCTTCGGTATGGGGCATTCTGATTTGAACTCTGCCCTTGATTCTGATTTCTCCATCTCACGTTAGGTTTATTCCTCCACCCCGAGCCAAACTGTTGCTGATTAGGCTCGAATTGCTGTCGGGGTTGAAATCCTTGCATAGCATAAGCTTCAGCTTCGCCTTCGAAGGTATGCTCTCCCATCCTGGGGCACGTATCAACATTATGCCCGGGTTCATTGCAGATTCCATAAGGTTCCAGGAATTCTTCATGCTGGGCTGGTGGATCTGGCTTCCTCATCTTGAGCTCTTGCACCTCCTTCATTAGCTCAACCACTTGCCTATTCATATCGAAGGAAGGAGTGAAGGCACATGCTTTGGCTCATCCACCTCGACTGGATTTCTGCTGTGAAGTAGCAGCCATAGCCTCAAAAATATCAACAATATATGCTGCCATTCGAGAACCAATATCTCCACCTGCAGCATTGTCCGCCATGTACTGAAAACTCTGCGTCAACCCGTCATAGAAAAATTGATAAAGTATCTTATCTAGCAAGGCATGGTGAGGGCAATTCTACAATAAGTCCTTGAACCGTTCCCAGGCTTTATGGAATGGCTCGTCTAACGTCTGATTAAAGGTCATGATCTGTGACCTCAACTCCTGACTCTTCTTATTTGTGTAGTATTTAGTCACAAACTTGTCTACCATGACATTCTAGTTCGGCAGAGAGTTGGCAGGGAGTTGGTCTTCAGTTAGTCCTCCCAGCGGGAAGGACTGCAACACCGAATAGAATTCCATGATGAATCCCAAAGCATCCTCACTAGCAAGCCCGTGAAATGTAGGCATGAGTGAGAAGTGATTCTGCTTGAGCTCATAATCATGGGCTGCTGGTCCAAGAACAATAGGGGAATTAGCAGCCCCAATCACTGGTCTGTAGAAATCATGCAGAGCTCGTGCATTTTCACCCATTACTTTCAGCGGGGGTGTCTTCTCAAAGGAAATATTATCTCTAATTTCAAGCTCTGACTATCCACCACTCTCAGTAGTGGCACAATATTCCTCCAAATCCGAAAGAAGTGATCTCTTAAGCTTACGAATGTTGCCCAACAGGGTAGCTGTCTATTAAGATAACGGCAACCTAGCATACACAACACTCAAACAAAACATATCACACGCAACTGGAGTATAACAAAAAAAATGAAAAGAAACACAGAAAAGTTGACCCAAGTCGTCTCTCAAGGAAAACTTAGCAGGGCTTATTGTTCGTGTCAAACACAAAAAGTGGTAAATCCTAAACACTCTAATACAAAAGGGGGTTTTGGAACAAACGAAAATTGAAATACGGAAAAGTAAATTTAAGCAAAAGAAATCCTAGCTAAGGGTTGTCAATCCCTAGTTGATACCTAAAGAAAACACGAATACGGGTAGCTAAAAGCATCAAATAAAACTAAACCAATTCCATCAATCACAAACAAAATAAATCTAAGCAAATTAAACCTAAATCATAATTCTCCAATCTAATAGCAAAACACAACACTTAACAACAATTAAAGGATCAAGTAATCAACGATTCACACTTCAACAATAACTCGAGACCAACTTCATAAATCGAAAAACAGTAAAATACGATAGAGAAAGCTTCGAGACACTAATAATAATCCGATATCAAACTTCGTGAATTGTAAATGATAGAATGCAAAGGAAAAAAAATACCAATAAGAAAAGCAACAATTCGTAGACAACTCTGAATCCGAATCCAATCGAGCTAACAATCTACGGTACGTAAATCAAAAGGAACGAATGAAAAACTGAAGAAGATAAATCAAGAATAAAAGGTTTATCTCTCATCTAAAATCTGAACTCCGAAAATAAAACTGCACTCTGCTCTATTCGTAACTGGGAATCTGAAATAAAACTGGTGACCTAACTCTAACTCAGCGTGCGCAGCGTTTAAATATATCGAATGAGTAAGCGCCGATTGCACGCTGAGTGATTGAGCTAAAAACACACTCAAATTCACTCGCAATCGTACGAGGTAATTGTAGCGTGATAAGTTAACTCAAGTCGTCTCTCAAGGAAAACTTAACAGAGCTTAATAGTTCATGTCATACACAATAAAGCGATTAAATCCTAAACATTCTAATATCAACAAGGGTTTTGAAACATGCAGGAATTGAAATACGAGAAATAAACAGCAAACTAAGCTAGGGGTTGTCAATCCCGAGCTAAACTAATAAAGCAATAAATCTAAACCAGAGGTTGTCAATCCCTAGTTGAACTATGAAAGCAATAAATCGAAAGCAACAAACAAAAGCAATAGCAAACCTATTCTTAGGGTTTATCAAGCCCTAATCTAAGTCTACTTGTAAATAAACCATAATCATCAATCAACCAACAAGAACAAGAATTAATCGAAACAAGAAATCATATATCGAATTGAATCCAACAACAATCATAAAGCAAGAAATCATGAAAAAATAATATAAATCAAAGGAGTGAAAATCCAATAGCAATAATCGATAAATCCAACATATGAATTCGATAAACATACGTATTAATCGAAGAAACTGAAAGCATGAATTAAAGCTAAGATTTATCTGTGTTGTTGCCGTCAAAAAGCTCTGAAGAACAATGGTGAAAGCATGAATTAAAGCTAAGATTTATCTGTGTTGTTGCCGTTGAAAAGCTCTGAAGAACAATGGTGAAGAACAGCCGCGGCCGCGTGAAAATGAACTGAGGACCCCCTTTCTTTAGACCTAAGCGCTATATTTATATAAATTAAAGAGTGAGCACTGGCTGATGATGAGCACTCGCTCAAAAATCATTCTGAATTGAAAGCGAGCGCCGGCTGGAGGTGACCGAGCACGGAGGGGCAAACATGATGGGCCAGCGCCGGTTGTGGTGTGAGAGGGTCGCAGGCCGAACGCCGGGTGACACGCAACACACACTGGAGGGGACGACGAAGCGAGCACGGGCGCTGGGGCGTAGGGGGGACGCTGAGGTCGAACGCGGGGCACGGGGCGAGCGTTGCGTGGTCGAGCGGGCGCTGGGTCTCCAGCGCCGGACGGAGAGGCTAGCTGGCGCTGTGGCACAGCGCCGGATGTGGTATCGGCGGGCGCTGGGGCGCGAATGAGCATGGTGGGAATGGGCGCTAGGATTTGAGCGCTGGACGAGGCGTTGCGGATGGAGGATCGAGCGTCGCGTGGAGCGGGCGAAGCGGGCATGGCGCCGGCGGCCAGCAAGCATGGGGAGGAAACGCGTGGGCGCGGTAGTGAGGCGTCGAGCGCGAGGCAAATACCAGAACGCGCCGGAGTGAGCCGACGCTAGGTGGCCAAGGCGCTGAAGGCGAGCGGGCAAACGCGCACGGACGAGGGGGCCGGCGCGCACGCACGTGCGCGACTACGTTGTTTTGGCCCGTTCTCCTTCGTCTGGACTCCGATTTGTGCACGGTTTTCGCCTACATACTCCTGTCGAGATGCTCTTCAATATATTTAATCCTTGTCTAATCATTTCTGTAATATCCCATAATTTTAGTACTAGATTACGATAATAAATTTCGTAATTAGTATTATTAATTCAATAATTAAAATCTTAATTAGTCAACTCTTGACTTTGACCAAGCATAATTGGATAATTTCTGTATGAGATTCACTGAGGCTTAGTGAATTAAGGAATATAAATTTTAATATTCCTTCGAACGTAATTTTCAACGTTGAATGAATTCGACGTTTACGTCTTACAGTATTATTAAGCAGTTAAGCTTAATTTCGAAATTCCTATTATTATAGGAATAAATAAAGTTGTAACAAACTTTATTTTGAACATTTTAGAGATAATCAAACTATGAGAATTTAGAGACGTTTCAAACGCTCACGCTTAGAGATAATGCGATAACTTTAGCATATGATCTCGGAATTATAAAATTCAAATTCCTATGATTATATTATTATATAAGAGCATTATTTATCATTAAATAATGCTAGAAAATTTAAAGAATGCAATGTACCTTATTTAATGGGTTTCGAAAACCCTAAGTATTTAAATTAGGGTTTTATAACCTAAATTATTTTAAATACTTTTCTATGATTAAATTTATTATCTAAGACATATAATATGTCACATAAATGTGTAGTAGCTATTTTATACAAAGAAACAAAATGTTGGGCATGACTTAATGATTTTCAAAATTGTGAGTTTTAAAGTATGATTTAATATTTAATTTTATCTAATTAAGTATAAATGATAAGTATTATATTATTATGATGTCATTAAGGACTAAATGAGGTATAATACAAGTTGCACAAGTGGAGGTGCATTCATGCTCCTAAGTGGCGAAAATTATGAAATTTTAGTATGATTTTATGTAATATTATTATCTTATAATTAATAAATAAATATGAGTTGGATCCTATCATATTCTAAGTGTAAAGTAGTGATAGTAGACAATTAAAACAAGTAATCTCATGCTCATTAATGTGAGAGCCGAAAATTTTGAAAATATAGGTTGAAAAATTCTTAATTTCATACTATATAATAGTGCCATTTGTATAGTTGAAATAATTGACTTTTCAAACTTCACTTTATACTATAATTATAATATGATAATAATATAGTATATAATAGGAAAATAATAAAAATTCTCTCTAATTAATTAAGATGGCCGAGAATGTCACATATGTGACATTATGTGATTAATTCATTTTATTACATGATAAATATGCCATAAATTATTAATTAATTATAATATAGTATAATAAAGTATATAACATAAGAAATAAAATAAATAATTAATCCTAGTCTACACATAGTTGGCGACGCACACACACATTAATATATATGTTTAATTAATTAAATGCCAACTAATATAATACAAGTTGCAACTTAAGGGATAAGGTACACTATGAGTTGTACATGATAAGATTAAAATTGTTGTCTCCTAGCTAATGGAGGTGGCCGAAAATTTTGACTCCAATTAGCAAGTGTATTAGATATTTTTCATGTAATAATTAGTGTGCAAGTTGTGTACATCTATAAATATAACCTAAGCTCTCCACTAATCCATTTTGCACCCCCATTTTCGAAACTATAGTGAGAAAGAGAGAGAGAGAGTTCATCAAATTCCCATCCCAAACTTAGATCATATAAACCTTCAACAATAAAATCCGTACCGATTAAAAGGTTAGAAATTTTACGAGCTTCGATTACATGCTAGAATTTTCGATTTTCATCCGTTAAAATTTAAGTTATGATCTTAGTTTATATATGTCATTTTCGAAAATTTTAGAACATATGTTTAAATGTTTAGATATTATGTTTATATGATGTTGTGAAGCATGTATATTAATTATATCATGAAATTAAGCATAGTATTAATTTATTCATGTGGACCAAAACTTAGGAGTATCAGTATGTTGTTGATTTTAATTTTAAATGTTGATTTAAGCATGGAATAATAATCTAGGGTATTAAATATGCTTATATGAATTTATGTAGAATTTTTGGAAAACTATAGCCTATAATTTAATGAATACCGAAAATTATAGTATATGATATTATGTTATGATATAATTCATGTTTAAGTGTTATAATAGCATATCAAGTGTGTAGATTCATAATATATGGTTGTGAGGATTTATTGAAATTTATAAAGAATTATTTGACCTAAGTCAAAAATTTAGAAAGTGACTTAGGAAAATTTTATTCAATAAGTCACAATAAATAACAATTATGTTATAATAAGCATAATTGAGGATGATTAATTGATATATGAATTTATTGGAATTTTTAAAAATCATATGATGGGTTATTTATGAAAACCAAAAACATTGGAGTATAATACTAAGGTGTATAAATTTTATTTGACTTAAGTAATTACATATTATTAATCACATGATAAAATAGTGTGACATGTGAATTTATAAGAATTTTTGCACAAGTCTAAGCTAATTAAAGCATAGTGACCGAAAACTTTATATTATGTGCATTAATATTATAAATATATTTTATCAAGAATAATAACATAATAATCTAAAATAATGTTTTAGACATAATATGATTTTATAGAATTTTGGAACAAGAATTGCACATAAAATGATAAGAATTTCATAAATAGTTGAAAAGTCAAATGTCGACTTTTGTTGACCAAAGTCAAAATTGTTGACTTTTGGTTGACTTGGTCAAAATAGTTGACCAAAATCGTTGACCAAGGTCAACGGGCACGCAATTCGATAATGCGTGATCAATGTGACGTAGTACGTTTAGTAACAATGCTACTTACGTTACGTAAGTACATTAAAACGTACATTATATACTAAAAAGGTAGAATACCCTTTATATGTTGAGAAATTTCATAATCGACATCAATCGATTAGGAAACGTCAAATTAAGTCCGACGTTAGCCTTATTTGATACGTAGAACGTTATAGACTATGTTCGTCTCTATCGAACGTGACCGACGTACTAAAATGATTCTTACGTAAAGGTGATACGTGGACGGGACATTGACGTAGGAAAAGAGACCCTAGTATAAAGACCTACGTGTACGAGGTGGGCTTTACTCGAAAACCCTTTTATTTACGACGCTTTCTTCGAAAAGTATTTATTTACAAGCTTTCAGTTGAGAAATGATTATGAATTGTTATTCAATTACATGCCCAAAATATTTATGTTTTAACGTATGGATCCTATCATGTTGTTGGGCGAGCCAACGATGTATGTGAATCAGTTATTGGGTCGCTCCTAATTTTTAAAATCGATATCGGACCTTAGTCGATCACGAATTCTAGCTAAGATTAACGTGTACACCGCCAGGATCGTGAGTCGTTAGCAACATCATCGGCGGTCATGGATCCTAGTCGATGCGTAATCCCCGCCATGTGATTGGGAGCCGTTAGCAACATCTTCGGCCGATCACGGCGTCGGTAGAAGGAGGCCTACTTCTACAGACGTGAGATCAGTTTATGAGATCAGTTATGAATAATTATGTGAATGATACGGATCATACGAAACCGAAAATGCCTGGCCAGGCGAATCTTTTGAGAAATGATAAGGTATTTTTGTATTCACGAGTTATTTCAACTAAAATCCTCGTGTTATACTAATGGGCAGTGTAATTTTATGAAATGATTTTGGCATGAGTCCACTAAGTGCAATCTTGTACTTAGCCCTGCATATTTGTTTTTAAATGTGCAGGTTGAGCTGCTGATGGGATGGACAAGTGTTGAGCAGTCGGAGTTTTTGTTGCTAATAGTTCACCTTGGATGTATATCGTCATATATGCATTCACATGCTTTCCGCTGTTCAAAACACTTTATTATACTATTTTGGATATTACTTACGTTACCTCCAGATCAGTTGAATCCTTTTGTTAATGGTCTGTTGGTCTAGTTGTATGAAATCGTTGTGTGTTTATCTATCAAAGTTTGAAGTCTTGAAAGGTTGTTGGTCATTATGTTCTTAATCCCTGCTTAGTTGATGACAGTCACGTCTAATCCGTACTTTGGAAAGGCGGGCTGTCACAATTTCATCCTATTTAATGCTGATTTTCTGCAAAACATTGAAACAAACCAAATAAGTTCGAATAGATAAATATTAATCAAATCAACGGCATAAACAGGACAAACCATAGAAAATGACATGTAAAACAATACCAAGAATCAGCATAAATTCATACCAAACAACTCCCCCACACTTATCCATTTGCTTGTCCTCAAAGCAAACTCTATACCAATAAGAATAGTGAAGATAATTCATGCAACTTCACTCTTATTCTAATCAGTCAAACCTTATTGCTTTTCCCCCACACTACACGAATTAAAGATAATGTGAAATAAATCTAGGACGACAATTGATTTCCAATAAATAAAAGGGTAACCTCTGCTCAGACCCAACTCTCCGTTAGGGGTGAACTAACTAATGTGGTCATCTTTAGCAACAAGTTCCTTTTTAAAGCACAAAGAATGTTTTAACAGATTTTGGAACAATATTCGAAAGGTGAACTCTCGATGAACTCGAGTCTCCTATCGTGGTTTCCCATGTCCATTTCTCAATTTACGAGAAAGAGGGATAGAATCCCATCCTCCATTTCAACAATCTCAACAAAACAAATTCATACTTTTTCTTTTTCTTTTTCTCTTCCATTTTTTTTGTATTTATATAAGGAGACAAGTATATAGACGACCATAATGTTAACACTATCCCTAACATTAGTCGGACAAATCACATCAATTTTTCCCTATTCATTTCCTATCAATCACAATCTCGTCAATTCACATTATACTCAAATCATATATCCCAAAAGTCTCGGAAATTCAAAATCAATTTGACCAATACCACAGAGTTCAGTTGCACAAATCAAAATTCTAACTTACTCGCATAGACAAAGCTTAAGTCCAAACAATCAAAATAAGCGCAAGGGCACATCATTAAGCATATAAAAATATATATATCACGCCCACAAAACCAAATACTCACTCCCCCCACACTAAATTCGAGCACTGTCCCCAGTGCTCAAAACACGAATAAGACAAAAATAGCCAAAAGCGGAGGATACTTCCCTGATAATAGATGGCAGTGGTAGGGTTGGAATGTGAGCGTGCACGGCAAAACCAGAGTATCACAGCTACTACCTCACGGCTGATGAAAATACGCAAAATCTTTCTTCCCACATCTGAACAAAACAAACTCAACAACAACAGACAGATCAACGAGAACAACGAAACAAAACAAAAGAAAGAAAGAAAAAGAAAATAAAAATCCGTGGGTAAACTCCCACGTGAGCCCGACGTATTCCGATCAACAATGGACTATCCATAGTCCTTTACCTACAGGAATACCATCTCAGCCAGAGCATCAGTAAAAACCATATAAGAACAGAGGATAGTAAAGAAAGCAAATAATGAATCATTTAAGCTCAAGTCAAACATCCTATTCTCCAAAGAAAAATAGATTATTTCAATTCCCAAAGCACAATACTTTGGTGAATTAGGATGTTGACAAATTATGGATGTTACCTCAACCTTTGTCCTCCTCTGGGAACACGTACTTCAGTTGTTGAGGCAGTTCTTTCACTTCCAGAGTGGGTTTTGGTATTCTAGTAACTTCAAGTGCCCACTCTTACTTCATCCTCTCTTCATCTTCTGCCACATGTTTGGGTAGTTCTTTCACCTCCAGAGTGGGTTTTAGCGTGTCATCAACTTCATGTACCCACTCTTCCTCGTCAGCCATCCTGGTAACAACTTCCTCGTGGATTTGATCCTGCTTCTCATCCTCACGTGCCCATTCTTCCTCAATTTCCACCTTCTCTGGCCGCAGCGACTCGTCAGTGTCTCTCCCACCCCATTTTCAACAATTGGGTCACTTTCAAGAGTAATGACCGTCGGAGCTTGATCGGTTTGATGTGGGAAAGTCGGCTCATCTGATGTCTCTTCCACCCAATTCTCAATAATTGGGTCACTTTCTAGAATAGTGACCGCCTGGACCTGATTGGATTGGTTTGAAATTCTCTCCATTGCTGTACCAGCTCATTAACCAGGCTATTAACATGTCCCAATTGCGTCTCCAAACGCTGAAGTGAGGCGTCATAAGCATCCAACCAAGCTTTTGACGAACTTATCATCCCAAGCTGGCATTTGAGGTGGTGGGCTGCTGTGGGTATGAATACTGAGGTGGAGGTGGTTATTGTGAGTACGGATACTGCGGCGGAGGTGGTTGATCCCAGTATGGATTGTAGGCTTGATCCTCGTACTGCGATGGAGGTGGTTGGTCCCAGAGAGATCATAGGCTTGTTGCTCAGGGTAGGGATCATAGGCTTGATAATCATGGTTAGACGGGTATCCCTCAGAATAGTCGAACCTGGCTCCTTCTTCGTAAGAAGAATTTGCCCAATACGACGAACATTCCTCCCCCCGGCCTGTTTGACTACACATTAGTACTGCTGATAGCCCTGCATTAACAGACACCAACAACAAAAACAAGATCACACGCACCGGGGGGAGAAAATAACCAAACAGAACGAAAAGAAACACGAAAACAAACAACACAAACAATACGCATAAAGTTTTTCCCGGCAACGGCGCCAAAATTGATTGAGCTAAAAACACACTCAAATTCACTCGCAATCGTACGAGGTAATTGTAGCGTGATAAGTTAACCCAAGTCGTTTCTCAAGGAAAACTTAACAGGGCTTATTGTTCATGTCATACACATAAAGCGATTAAATCCTAAACATTCTAATACCAACAAGGGTTTTGAAACATGCAGGAATTGAAATACGAGAAATAAACAGCAACCTAAGCTAGGGGTTGTCAATCCCGAGCTAAACTAATAAAGCAATAAATCTAAACCAGAGGTTGTCAATCCCTAGTTGAACTATGAAAGCAATAAAACGAAAGCAACAAACAAAAGCAATAGCAAACCTATTCTTAGGGTTTGTCAAGCCCTAAAATCTAAGTCTACTTGTAAATGAACCATAATCATCAATCAACCAACAAGAACAAGAATTAATCGAAAGCAGGAAATCATATATCGAATTGAATCCAACAACAATCATAAAGCAAGAAATCACGAAACAATAATATAAATCAAAGGAGTGAAAATCCAATAGCAATAATAGATAAATCCAACAAATGAATTCGGTAAACATATGTATTTTATCGAAGAAACTGAAAGCATGAATTAAAGCTAAGATTTATCTGTGTTGTTGCCATCGAAAAGCTCTGAAGAACAATGGTGAAAGCATGAATTAAAGCTAAGATTTATCTGTGTTGTTGCCGTCGAAAAGCTCTGAAGAATAATGGTGAAGAACAGCTGCGGCCGCGTGAAAACGAACTGAGGACCCCCTTTCTTTAGACCTCAGCGCTATATATATATAAATTAAAGAGTGAGCGCCGGCTGTAGATGAGCGCTCGCTCAAAAATCATTCTGTATTGAAAGCGAGCGCCGGCTGGAGGTGAACTAGCGGAGAGTGCGAGAACGCAGAGGGGCGAATGTGATGGGCCAGCGCCGGTTGCGGTATGAGAGGGTCGCAGGCCGAATGCCGGGTGACACGCAACATACGCTGGAGGGGACGACGAAGCAAGCGCGGGCGTTGGGGCGTAGGCGACGCTGAGGTCGAACGTGGGGCACGGGGCGAGCGTTGCGTGGTCGAGCGAGTCTTTGGGTCTCCGCCACGGACGGAGAGGCGGCTGGTCTT
This sequence comes from Salvia rosmarinus, assembly GCA_036937905.1. Lineage (NCBI taxonomy): Eukaryota > Viridiplantae > Streptophyta > Magnoliopsida > Lamiales > Lamiaceae > Salvia > Salvia rosmarinus. The sequence continues at coordinate 17,943,667 of CM072823.1, read as the reverse complement.
TGTGGCACGCGGATGTGTGGTGTCGGCGGGCGTTGGGGTACGGATGAGCATGGTGGGAAGGGCGCTCGGATTTGAGCGTTGGACTAGGCGTTACGGATGGAGGATCGAGTGCCGGGTGGAATGGGCGAGCGTGGCATGGGCGCTGGTGAAGCCATCGCGCGCGGGGAGGAAACGCGCGCGGGCGGAGGTGGACGTGGGGCACGGTAGGTGAGCGCGCGAGGCAAATTGCGAATGCGCGCTCGAAGTTAGCTGGCGTTGGGTGGCCGAGGCGCTGAATGCGAGCTGATGAAACGCGCGCGGATGCGTGGACGACGGGGCTGGCGCGCACGCACGTGCGCGACTACGTTGTTTTGGCCCGTTCTCCTTCGTCTGGACTCCGATTTGTGCACGGTTTTCGCCTACGAACTCCTGTCGAGATGATCTTCAACATATATAATCCTTGGCAGATTCATTTTGATGCAGCCCAAGTTTTGTGAATTTAATTATTATGTGGCATATGGGCCACGTTTTTGTATCAAGATTTTCGTAGTATTTTTAGGCTTGATTATCTAGAGTCCTAGTCTATTAAAACTTCTTTTGTAAATTAGAGTTCTACTTTGATTAGGAGTCCTTCTTTGATAAGGATTAGACTTCATTTTTCAGCCTATATAAAGGCTTGTAAGTATACGAAAATATTCAGCTTTTGATTGATCAATAAATGTGAGTTTTATTCTCTCTTCATTAGCTCTTGAGTTTTCTTGTGTTTGCCAAGGAATTCAATTATCGACGTATCGACGAGACATTCATCCCTCGTTGTGTGTCATTCATCGTCCCCGAGTTGTCACACAACTATCTAGTTGGGGTATAGGAGAAATCTTCCCTATATCACTGAGGGTTAGATTCGAGGTTTTGGGATATCCATTGGTTCAGTTTTATCAAGTCTTCCGCTCGTCGATTGATTCTCCATCACAAACGAGGATCATATCATTTGGTATCAGAGCTTACCTTCCGCTGGGTCGGTGTCTCATTGGGTTCGCCAGATCGCCGACTGAGGCAGTCGGGTCTTATGGGGATGGGGATGATCGTCCCACATTGCCCATGAGGCTTATCCCGAGTGAATATAAGGTTTGGATTCCCACATTTGGTATCTTGCGAGGGCTAGTGAATTGAAGTGGGTGAGTCCGTTTGATGTAGGTGACGACTTGGATTTGAGGACAAATCCTTCGCAAGAGAAGGGGAATGATGCAGCCCAAGTTTTGTGAATTTAATTATTATGTGGCATATGGGCCACGTTTTTGTATCAAGATTTTCGTAGTATTTTTAGGCTTGATTATCTAGAGTCCTAGTCTATTAAAACTTCTTTTGTAAATTAGAGTTTTACTTTGATTAGAGTCCTTCTTTGATAAGGATTAGACTTCATTTTCAGCCTATATAAAGGCTTGTAAGCATCTGAAAATATTCACTTTTGATTGATCAATAAATGTGAGTTTTATTCTTCATTAGCTCTTGAATTTTCTTGTGTTTGCCAAGGAATTCAATTATCGACGTATCGACGAGACATTCATCCCTCGTTGTGTGTCATTCATCGTCCCCGAGTTGCTACGTCAACTATCTAGTTGGGGTATAGGCGAAATACTGTCCTATATCACTTCGAGGGTTAGATTCAGAGGTTTTGGGATATCCATTGGTTCGAGTTTTATCAAGTCTTCCGTTCTGCGTTGATTGATTCTCCATCACAAACGAGGATCATATCACATTTTATCCTATTTAATGCCGATTTTTTGCAAAACATTGAAACAAACCAAATAAGTTAGAATCGATAAATATTAATCAAACCAACGGCATAAACAGGACAAACCATAGAAAATGACATGTAAAACAATACCAAGAATCAACATAAATTCATACCAAACACTGAGCGAGCACGATGCAGAGCGTAAAACTTAGGGTGAGCGCTAGTTGAGGGTGAGCGCTCGCCGCTCGGGTGCTTCTATTTTAAAGATGTGCATCGGTTG
>CM072823.1:17218251-17341573 GCA_036937905.1 Salvia rosmarinus | reverse complement strand
CAAATGGTCTTTGATGCATATTATGATGTAATGTTGCTATACTATAGTTTATGAGCATGATATATATATGTTGGAAATTTTATAAAATTGTTTGATATGCTTAATGAAAAGTCGAGAGTTATATACCATTTATATGGTGTATAAATGTTATATCATGAATTATATGACATACATATGTCATGGACTAATGTTTCGACCTCAGATTAATTTAGTAGAATTTTAGAAAAATTTTGGGCATTTTTTCAAATTGCCGAGACCTCAGATTAATATTAAGGTGATGATTGAACAATGTTTGATTGATATTATGACATACTAATGACCATAGTGTATAATAATACACTATATATTATTAGAAAAATTTTAGACATCATTTGGTAATTTATTATAATTACCGAAAATATTTAAAGATTTTTAAGGATTTTTAAATCCTTTTTAAATCAAGTTTATTAATAAAGTATATGTCTAAATATTATTTTAGACATATTTGAAAAAATTTCGAAATTATTTAAGTTATAAAACTTAAAATAGCCGTGAGCTATTTTTAATTTCAAATAAGGATTTTTAATCCTTAAATTCATTATTTATAATGAATTATATGTTTAAAAATTATTTTTAAACATATTAAAACAGTTTATAAAAAGAAATCAATTAGAAATTGATTTTCGAAAGAACGTAATATTAAAATAAGACTTAGTAATTAATTTACTAAGAAAAAGTCAAAATTGTTGACTTTTGAAATCAACGTACGAAAGACGTTCGATAAATACGCAAATATGCGTAAGACGTATCATCTGCTAATGATATCACGTTAATATGAAAAGATTTCATGTTTAAAGTCATGAAATCGAAAAAAGAAAAAAACGTGAGAAAACGCTGACCATTTACCAAGAGGGTAAATTGGTCATTTATAACACATATCTCGCTTCTATCAAGAACGAGAAATGTTAAATTGATATTGTTCGAGAAACGAATTAAATTCATTAAGGAATTCAATTCGCCGATATGAAATATCGAAATTGATTATAGACTTTGAAGTCTCGAATTACGTAAACGACGCACTAAAACATCCTTTTATATAAAGGCGTGACGCCGACGCACCACCGGACGCCGACGAGTAAGGAAAACGATAATGACGAACAATAATTTCTGTGTGGGCTTTATTACCAAAATAGATCAACTTTGTCGTCCTTTTCAACCGCCTTGTTTACGATTTTCAACAAATGCTAAAATTTTTAAATGATTACCGCCAAAATGTTTACGCTTTGTGTGTCGATCCTATCCATGTATGATGTGATGTTAATGGGTTATTCCCAACTTATGAATGAAAATCGATATCGGATCCTATGCCGGAAGGCTTATACCGGCTAGATTAACGGTACACCGATGGTGACCGTGTCGTAAGGACAACCACGGTCGGTCACGGGTCGTAGGCGAGGCCTCCTTCACGACTTTCGACTATGATAACATGATGGAACGATAATAAGGGATATGGATCACGACACCAAGAAAATGCTCGCCAAGCAACTTTTATAAACTCGTGAAAATATTTTAGTAAGACAAGGCATTTTCAAATAAAACCCTCGGTCTTACCACTATATCGCGAGTAACTCAATGAAAATAAAATGTTTTCGCATAAGTCCACCGGGTACAAATTTTGTACTTAGCCCCGCATGTTTGTTTTAAACGTGCAGTCGAGCTCTGCTGTCGATGATGGAGGAGTGTTGAGAAAGCCATATGTCATTGATGTTCGTTAGAATGGATAACCTCGAGTACATATCGTCATATATGTATTCACACACTTTCCGCCGCAACTCGAACTGCTTTATTTTCATGTTGGATATTATAACAAAGTGAACTATGAAGTCTTTCGATCGTTGTATCCTTTCGATCCGCTACAAACCTTTCGAACTACACGTTATAAGTGTTTGTTTAATCTTAAGGTCTATATTCTCATATGAAATGTCCCGTCGTGACACCATCTCAGATCCGTGAATACTATTCCTAGTCCGCCCACCCGGTTAGTCCGCCCACCCGGTTATCCCGAAGCTCTCGGGTCGATGACAAGATACAAAATCAATATATACCTATATATATATATAAGAGTGATAGAATAAAATTACACTTTGTTATACATATACACATAGTTCACGGCTTTTATGCCTTAAACACCTTAAATAATTTAATTCATGCTAAACATACATATATACATCATATAATATAATTTAGATGATATTTAATATCATAGGTTAATTAAATAACATAAGAGAAGAAAATAATTCTACTTATGCACAAGAAAACGGTTATCGCCATTTGGTTTAACCATGGGTTAAAAATTTTATTTCATGTCATTCATAAGTATGTGCACCTTGGTACATGATTTAAATAATAATTATAGCATAGGATAATTAAAAAGGGCAAAAATTTTCGAAGAAAACCCTAATTTTGAAAAATTAGGGTTTTCGAAACTATTTATGATATTTTTACTAATTCTAATGTTCAAGCATTAATTAAATGCTTATTAGTACTGTAATATCATAAAAATATCATAAGAAATAATTTCCTAAAGTTTCTTGATCATTAAAACCATCGCTCGCCTTATCTCTAAACGCTGACGCTTGAAAACGCCTCAAACGTTACGATCGACTCATCTTTAAAAATGGTCGAATACCCGTAATCCCATTATAAAAATATTCCATTAATAATGGAATATAATTCCAAGCTTGATTGCTTAAGAAATATCGTGACATTTCAACAATGATATGCATTCGACGTTAAAATGATACCGATGGGTTAAAACTTTCGATTTCTTTCATTCACTAACTTGAGTGAGTTTGTAACAGGAAATTATTCCTATAAATAATTGAAATCATACCGATTTCATATCCGATTTGATTTCACGGCAAAATTTTATTTTACGGTTTTAAAGACCGTAATCAGTTTCTAAAATCGCGGGTTATTACACTTGGTAAATGGTTCAACGCTTTCTCACGCTTTTCAATTCACGACTTCAAATATGAAATCCTTTCATATCAACGTGATGTCATTAGTAATTGATGCGCCTTACGCCAGATTAGCGTATTTATCGAACGATTTCAGACGTTGATTTCAAAAGTCAATAATTTTGACTTTTCTTAGTAATTTAATTACTAAGTCACACTTTAATATTAAATTTTACGAAAATCAATTTTAATTGATTTCTTTTATAAACTGTTTTAATATGTTTAAAATAATTTTAAACATATAATTCATTATAAATAATGAATTTAAGGATTAAAATCCTTATTCAAATTAAAAATAGCTCACGGCTATTTTAAGTTTTATAACTTAAATAATTTCAAAATTTCCAAATATGTCTAAAATAATATTTAGACATATAATTTATTAATAAACTCAATTAAAAGGATTTAAAAATCCTTAAAAATTTAAAATTTCTCGGTAATTATTAAAATTACTAATTGGTGTCCAAAATTTTTCAAATTTTATATAGTATATTATTATACACTATGGTCATTAATACATTATAATATCAACTAATTAACTTTCAAAATCACCTTATTTATTTATAGGTCACGCATTTTGAAAATGCCCAACAATTTTTTTTTTCTAAAATTCTACTAAATTAATACAAGGTCCAAACATTAGTCCATGACATATTATGTCATATAATTCATGATATAACAATGTTATACCATATAAATGGTACCATGGCTCTCGTTATTTCATCATATACATCAAACAATTTTATAAAATTTCCAAACAATTATAACATGCTTATAAACTATATTATAGTAACACTACATCATAATAAATATCAACCCCAATTTATTCATCACCATAGTGAGCTTAGCTCTCGGTTTATTTGAATAAAATAGGTAATTGATTTTCAAAATTTCCAATAACAACATAAAATGCATTAAACATATTCTAAGCTAATAATTTAGCATTGCATGTACTAAATAAAAATCACACATTAACTTATATATATATAAGCTCTCGGTTTTCCTTAATATTCCATATAGGAATGTTTCAAAAATTCTAATTAAAACATATAGTGTATAATTCACATCCTAGAACAATCATATACTATTGCATGTCATAAAACAAAATCATACATCCACTTACTTCAAGCATAGCTCTCGGTTTCAAGAAGAAAAATAGCATAGTTTTTTCTAAAATTTTCAAATAAATACTATAGACACATATTAACTCATAGATCACAATTTCATGCTCCAATAATTTCTTATAGGTCTCGCCCTTGCTAGCATTCTTCATACTTGTTCAATTAAATTTTAAAACATGATCTACGCTCAAAATAACATGCTACAAAATCTTAGACCCAACATAGTTATAGTTCGAAAGTTTTGAGACAAAACTCACATGCAATGCATTTTGAAAATAGGAACACACATTCAACATACTTTATCATCTATATACAGCAATACCAAAGTATCACCAACAAAGTTCATCAAGAACACATGCAAGAGCTATACATCTTTACTAAAAATTTTAAAAAATCGAGAACCATTGATGCTTTGTTTTGATTCCTACCTTGATATATGGATTAATGGAACAACTCAAGGTATCTAAGTGTTGTATGGAGGTGTGAAGAATAAATTCACAGCTTGGAGAGGGAAGAAGCTCTCGCAATGGGGAAAAGCAAAGAAAGAGAGTCGAGAGAGAGAGGATCAAGTGTTGAGTGTGTAAATGAGTGGAATGAATAAAATCTGATCTCCTCCTCCCTTATTCCCCACGTCCCAGCCCTCTCTCTCTTACACAAGAGAGACTCTTCACATATCTAGTAATATTTTATGTAGATAGTGGGCACTCTCATGAGTGCCTACACATAGAAATCTGAAAATAGGTAATATTTAAATATATAGTGGTGTTCTAAAATAAAACCTGAATATATATCATATATATATGCATGTAAGAGTGATATAATTAAACACCTTTGTTATGCACATATGTGCACTACACGGCTATTATGCCCAATACACATTAAATAAATTAATTCCATGCTAAACATATATATATATATATATATATATATATATATTTATATCAATCATATAATGTAATTTAGATGATAATTAATATCATAGGATAATTAAAAGATGTTATTGTATGAGAAACCCTAATTTTCAAAATATGTGGGTTTTCAAAATTGTTGTGATGTTTATTAATTCTAATGTTCAAGCATTAATTAAATGCTTAATAATACTGTAATGTCATAAAATATCATAGGAAATAAATTCTATATTTTATTGATCATTAAAACCATCTTCGCTTTATTTCAAAACGTTAACGCTTGAAACGCCTCAAAACGCTACGCATCGCCTCATCTTTGAAATGGTCGTGAATAATCGTAATCCCATTATTAAAATATTCCATTAATAATGGAATATAATTCTAAGCTTGATTGCTTAGAAAAAAATATCGTGAAATTTCAACAATGATATGCATTCGACGTTAAAAATATACCGCCGATAAAATTTAAAACTTTCGATCCTTACATTCACTAATTTGAGTGAATGTGACAGAAATCATTCTTCAGAATAATTGAAATCATATTCGATTTCAAAATGATTTGATTTCACGGCTAAATTTATTTTACGGTTTTAAAACCGTAATCAGCTTTTTAAAATCATGGTTATTACATCCTACCCCTTAAAAGAAATTTCATCCCCAAATTTGTATACCTTAGAGGAATAACTGGGTATCGCTCTTTCATCGCATCTTCTAGTTCCCACGTAGCTTCTTCTCGTCCGTGGTATTTCCACAAGACTTTGACCAAATAAATTGATTTGTTTCTCAATTGTTGAACTTTATGGTCTATTATAGTTGTAGTCCTCTTCATAGCTCATGTCCGAGTTGAGGACTACGCGCCTCGACGGATCACATGTTTTCGATCGATACATATTTTCTTAATTGAGATACGTGAAAACATTATGCACATTTCCCAAGTTCAGGAAGAGCCAACTTATAGGCCATCGGGCCTATTCTTTCTAGATCTCATATGGTCCTATGAAACGGGTCTTAGTTTTCCTTTCACACCAAATCTTATGATCCCTTTCATGGAGAGACTTTGAGAAACACTTTGTCTCCAATTTCAAATTGCAACTCCGATCTACACAGTATCGGCATAAGACTTTTGTCTATCTTGAGCTTCTCTTATTCTTCGCCTAATTTGTCGAACAATTTCAATCATTTCATTTATCGCTCGCCCTACTATTTTCCTCTCACCCACTTCATCCCAAAGAAAGTGGTGATCTACACTTCGCCATACAAGGTCTTCAGATGGGGCCATATCAATCGTCGCTGATAACTATTATTGTAGCAAACTCAATAAGAGGTAAATGTCTTCCCATTTTGCACCTCGATCTAATACTACTGTTCTCAAAGATATCTTCTAGAGTTTGATTGTCCTTTCTCGATCGCCCATCGCCTTGTGGGTGAAATGTCAGGTCAAGTTCAACTTTGTTCCCAATTCTCTTTGTAGGCTCACCCAAAATCTTGATGTGAATTTGGAGTCTCTATCCGATGTAATAGATTTTGTACTCCATGTAGTCGATAACCTCCTTTACATATATTTGGGCTAGTCTATCACCCATGTGTTCAATTGGTAGAAAATGAGCGATTTTGTGAGTTCATCCACCACTACCCATATGGTAGTGTTCCCTTTCTGACTTGGGTAAATCAGAACTAAATCCATCGTTATTTCATCCCACTTCCACTCTGTATACCCAACGGTCAGTAACTTCCCGTAGGGATGTTGATGTAAAGCTTTTACTTGTCGGCAAACAAGGCAACGTTTCTACAAAAGAAGCTATGTCTCGCTTCATGCCTTCCCACCGTAACTTTTCTTTTGTGTCTTGATACATCTTCGCATCGCCCGGGTGGGCTGTAAGGTGTATCGTGAGCCTCACTCATTATTTCCTTCCGAATCTCAAGATCCCTGTGAATACATATTCTCCTTTAAATATTAAAGCATTATCCGATGCTTCGTGGAAATCCTTCAATTCGCCAGCTCACCCTTCCTCTTATCTTTTCCAACTTTTCCTCCATCCTTTGTCTCTCAATGATCCTTTTCTTAAATCAAGTGTCACGTGAGTGTAGCGATATAGCTCGTGATCGCTTCTCGTTGTCTAACCAATTCAACTCTTAATTTTCTAAACTCCTCAATGAGTTTATCTTCAAGTAAGGAGACATCCCAATTTAGTTTGATTTTTACGACTCAACGCGCCACCTACTACATTCGCTTTACCGGATGATAGTTAATACCACACCGTAATCTTTACTAGTTCGAGCCATCTTCTCCGCCTCATGTTTAGATCTCTCGCTCAAAGAAGTATTTCAAACTCTTATGATCTCAGATAGATTTCACATCTCACCGTAGAGATGGTGTTCCATATTTTCAAAGGTATGAACCACCGCTAATTCTAAGTCATGTGTCGGGTAGTTCAGCTCATGTGGTCTAAGTTGCCGGACGCGATGCTATTACTTTTCCTCTCGCATCAAGACGCAACCTAGTCCGCTCTTCAAGCGCCTCAGATAAACCACATATTCTTTGTCTCGCTCGCACCGCTAGTACCGTGCACTTGTTAACTTCTCCTCGAGTTTTTGAAAACTCGCCTCACATTCTACAAACCAAGTGTACTTAATTCCCTTCTGAGTAGTTGAGTCATTGGTCTTGCTATTTTGGAGAATCCTCAATGAATCTCTCAGAATAACCACCAATCCTAGAAAACTCCTGATCTCATTCTCGAGTTCGTGGCGATTTCCATTCTTGCACCGCTCCACTTTGGTCGATCTACTTTGATTCCATCGGCAGACACGATATGTCCGAGGAACATTACTTCCTTCACCAAAATTCGCATTTGTTAAACTTAGCAAATAGTCGCTCCACCTCAAAGTTTGCAACACCATTCTTAAATGTTCCTTATGGTCTTCCTCATTTTTGAATAGATGAGAATATCATCTATGAAAACCAAGACAAACTTGTCTAAGTACGGATGAAACACTCGATTCATGAGGTCCATAAATACAGCTGGTGCATTTGTTAACCCGAACGGCATAACTACAAATTCATAATGGCCATATCTTGTTCGGAATGCAGTTTTAGCTATATCTTTAGGTCGTACTTTGAGTTGATGGTATCCTGACTTGAGATCAATCTTTGAGAATATGCCTGCTCCTCTCAATTGATCAAACAGATCATCGATCCTTGGCAAAGGGTATTTGTTCTTGAGTGTCATCTTGTTCAACTCTCGATAGTCTATACACATCCTTAAAGATCCATCCTTCTTTTCGACAAATAATACAGCGAGCTCCCAAGGCGAAACACTAGGTCTAATGAAACCTAGGTCCAACAATTTGGATTTGGATTTTCGCTCTTCCAATTCCTTTGGGGCCATTCTCAGGGTGCCTTCGACACCGGAGCCGATCCGGTTCCAAGTCGATAGTAAATTCCAATTGTCTATCGTGAGGTAGTCCCGTAGATCCTTAGAAATACATCCGAAATTCCTCGACAATTTCTATGTCTTCTACCTTCATTTTCGCTTTTCTTCACCGTTCAGGTAAACGAGAAAAGCATGGTATCCCTTCTTATTCATCATCTTCCTTGCCTTTAATGCGGATACAATTGGAACCCTCTTTCCCATGCTAATTCCATGGAAGTGTGTTGCTTCTTGTCCAGGAAAATGAAATGATATTTTCCTTTCCTTGCAAAGAATCGTGGAGTGGTTTGCAGCTAACCAGTCCATTCCTAGAATTATATCTACGTCACCCATGGGTATTATGTTCAAATTATTTGCCGTAACCCTAAGTGATCCTAAGTTCAATTCTAGGTTCGAGCGTAAATGTGTAATACCATAATCCCTCCTATAGGTGAAGAGATTCTCATATCCCGATTTGCTTTTAAAGACTAAGTCCCAACAGATCTACGCATGATTTTGCTATGAAGGAGTGCGAAGCACCCGTGTCGAACAATACTATTACAGTGTATGTTGAGAAGGATTCTATACCGCCGTGTTTCGGTCTTGTTCGCTTTGTCACCGGCAAAGCATATGCCCTAGCCCCGGTAGCCGCGGCCGACGTTGTGCTTGTCTTTGCCGGGCGTTGTCGTTGTCCGGCCGCTGCTGTCACGACGCTGTCGTGGTGGTTGTTGTCTTCGCTGTCGAGGTGGTTGCCACCGTTGTTGCCGCATTTGTTGTGGTTGCAGCTAGTATGAGGTTGTTGCCATTGTTGCGGTCAGATTTGCGGTTGAGGTTAAATGAAATTGATAGCCCTCTGGTTGGATATTTCGGTTGGTTCGCCACGATCGCTTCCGAACGCATTCCGGCAAAAGTTTGCATAATGTCCTTTCATACCACACCTAAAACAGCCCCGACGCCCGCCATACACATTCCTGTGTGCATTTTTTGGCACTTTGGGCATGGAAGAGCCCTTCTTTGCTCTTGTGGTCCTCTTGTTGGAGGAACAAAAGCTGGCTTCCTCCATCCTTGTCCTTGATTTGTTGTACCTCGCCATCGTTGTTTATTATTCATGTTCTCAAAATTTCTCACATCACATTAAACTTGTATCCCATTTCTCTTCCCCGTCCATTGTATTCTCGTGATCCGAGTTGATGTCGGCTTATCATCCGGCATTGTCGCCTCAATGTCTAAAGCTCGTAAGAGCTCTCAGATAAGTCATGTCTCCAAGACCACGAGAGACATTCTTATTTCGCCTTAACCCCGACCTAAATTTTTCTCGCCATTTTAGGTCCAGATCCACTGATCCAAAGGTATATCTAGACATCTCGCAAAATGTGCGATCGTAATCGCCATCGACATCTTTTCTCGCTTAACAAGAAAAATTCGTGTTCCTTCTTCTTCTTGTAACTTTTGGTACATACTTATCATACATTTCTCTTTAAAATCTTCCCATGTTAACTCTTCCATCCGCTCGTCAGAAGGTTTTCTTTCTCGCCTCCCACCGTAAATCAAGCAGTCCATTCAACCGAAGGTTACACATGATGCCTTTTCAGGCTGCACCTTAAAAGGTGAAAATCCTTTCAATAGTTCTCATCCACTGCTCGCCTTCTTCCGACTACCCTTCCCATTAAAAGTAGGAGGGTTTTGTCTTAAGAATAATTCCTCTATCCCGCGATCAGTCGAGGTGGAGGTGGTTGAGGTATATTCTCCTTCTTGCTCGTGAGTTCTACCTCTTCTCCTAGGTCCGCCCCGCCCCTTACTCCTCGCTCGTGGTCTTGTCTAGGAGGCATTCTGCTTTATAAAATACATCATTAGATCATGCATCATTTTTATAACTTGAATATGTACAATATCATCATTGCCTTAGTGGAAAATAACTTAGATAAAAACATTCCATCCTTGTCATACACAATTTTGTTGCAAAAGCCCTCTCGGTCATATATATATAATGGCAAAAGTACCATATGCAAAGTACTTGTGATCAACAAATATTACACTAAGGATTACTTACATGCTAATTTTTTAAAACACTTCAAAATGAGCCATACACATATCGGCTTACAAGGCTTTACAAAATAAAATCATGCACAATGGCTTTATAGCCTTACAAAAATCCAGTTTCCTTGTCATCCAAGTTCTTCAAAAACATAAATAAAACATACATAAGATAAATAACATAATCCTTCAAACTTTTACATCAACATCAACTCCTCGAGTCTTCCTCATCCTCCCTGGGTCCTCTTCCTCTTCATCCGAGTCATCGCCCCGCCATATACTCTAGAGGGTCCAGCCATTACTCTCTACCATGGGAATATCCCGCAACGGACCATAATCTACACGAATCGGACCGTAGCCGCCATGGATCGGGTTATAACCATCAAGGGTACCGCCACACTTATCCGTGTCGTCTCGACGGAAACTCTCGATCGGGCGGTAGGGTGCCGCCATCGGTGGTAGAGGCGGAGTGGTGAACGCATGTGGTGTCCAAACATCAAAGCGAGGGAAAACAGAGCTCCCAAAGCTCTAGTGTCGGCCGCTCCGTCCGCTAGACGAGTCTCGCCTCATCAATCCGATATCGGGCACCACCGGGTCGACTATCCGTGGAACTCGGTGTACAGCCACCGTGTGACTCATCACGCCATGTGTACTCCCGTGGAGTGAGATAAGGTCCTCTCGTGTCGCGCCATAAATGCTATACACATATGTCGTGGTCGATGAACCGGTAAATCGCCTATCGTGTCATATCCTCCAACAGACGGTAGATATAGTCTCCAAACTTCCCGAGCATAGTCTTCCCAATTACATGGGAGTATGGTAAGAAGGCGCTTGATGCCATCGTAGTCCGTTACGCCATATGCGCTGCCTCCACGCCTAAGGTAGTACATCATGAACTCTCCTAGATCTTCACCGGCACACATCCAGCTTTCCCGATAGATACGAATAGTCTCCTCGGGAGTCGAGTCGGGTCCTATCCTCCTCCTCACAATATAGCGCATTTCCTCCATCTGTCACGATCAAAACTAATGTCAGTCACTGCTAATATCTGATAGCAGATAGGGTAACTTAGTACATCGGTTAATCAACTAGAAAGAACTATTCAATCTATAAGGCAATAAATACTAACGATTAAAACACATATCATGACATTCTTAGTCTACCTAGGAACAAAACTCCTATTGCTATTCTAAGATATACGAAATACCATAGGTTTTTTTTTTTTTTCTCGCTCTAATCGAAACTCGAGCTAAACTTTAGCCAGACTCTACTGTATTCTGGAGATGGAAAAGAAATTCTGTCCTTCATAACAAATGAAGTTCAGTGTGTCAGGGTACGCAGGCAAAACCACGCCAGAAACGGAATCCCATCAAGGAGTACGATCAAAACAAATTTATCTGCAGTGCAGAAAATTTTCGCGATTGTAGCAACATTTCGAGAAAATGCCGACGGCGAAGTTGTGCACGCTATGGCTGCTGCCGACGTAGTATAACTATTACATCCACGTATACAGGTTGATGCTTATCATTCTGAAATCCAGGTCAACGGTCACGCATGTTGAAATTGTGATTGTGGTCGCTCACATTAAAGCTGTGATACGATATCCATCTTCTTCATTCTTCATGGTCAACGTCGTTCTCGATCATCTTTACGTTCTACTCTCGACGTTCAAAAACCAAAACTAAAGTCACATTCATGCTTCCTATCATTCTTTTGTTTTCTTTCATTATGTGAGCATGCTTTTATATCGCTCACGCTCCTCATAAGAGAATAGCATATCTAGTTATCAATATAAATTTCATGATTCATGAGTATAACTTCAAAACAACATCATAGCTCATTCATACATATTTGTACATATCATCTTGCTTCCATACATTCGCCTTTAATCATCACAATTCGTTTCAAAACATACATTTCAACTTAACCACTTCATATCATTACTATTCAATTTCAAAATTTAAAATTTTGAAAATCTTTACTCATAACTTTTCATTTCCATCATCATCACACTATAACTTTCCCTTTCCTTTTTCTTCAAAAATCTTTTCAAACTTGATCATCATATAGAATTCTTCACTTCATAAGTTTAAAAAGAAACTAGTTACCTTTTCCCAGTTGAGCTCGATGTGATGGAGTGTTGAGGATAGCCAATAGATTTCTAGAAGTCCAGTGACTCAATCTAGACTTAATTTTAGAAGGAATTTGAGTTTCAAAGAGCAACTGCTCTGATACCACTCTATCACGACCACGCCTCGTGATAACCCGTAGTGAGACGGACTAGTACTAGGAATAGTATTTATGGATGCGGAAGACTATTACAACAAGGCTTATCCCATGAGATATATAATACTTAGGATCAAACATACATTTATAACATCTTGGATCAAAAGGTTTAGGCCAACAGATCCCAAAGGATATTACGATCTGAAGGACTTCATAGTTCATATTATCTTATCATCAGGCATATTAATACAATAGTTCAGAGTTGCAGCGGAAAGTGTGTGAATACATATATGACGATATGTATTCAAGGTTAACAATTCCTAACAAAATATCAAGGACATTGGACTTTCTCAACACTCCTCCATCATCAACATCCGAGCTCAACCTGCACATTTAAAAACAAACATGCAGGGCTAAGTACAAAAATTTGTACCCAGTGGACTCATGCCGAAAACATTTTATTTTCTTTGAATTACACTGCCAATATTATGGTAAGACACAAGGGTTTTAGTTGAAATTGCCTTGTGCTTACTAAAATATTTTCATCAGTTCATAAAAGTTGCTTGGCCAAGCATTTTCTGGGTGTGTATGATCCATATCCCTTATTATCATTCCATCATATTATCATAGTCGAAAGTCGTGAGGGAGGCCTCCCTCTACGACCCCGTGACCGGCCGTGAATTTTCCTTACAGCACACAGTCACCATCAGTGTACACGTTAATCCTAGCTGTATAAGTTCTTCCCAAGATAGATCCGATATCGATTTTCATTCATAAGTTGGGAACAACCAACAACATCACATCATTCATGTCATTCTCATGGATAGATACAATACACAAAACGTAAACATTTTCAAGGTGTAATCATTTAAACAATTTTATCAATAGTTGAAAAGCATCGTAAACAAAGACAGTTGAAAAGAGCAAAGAAAGTTGTTTTGTTTTAGTAATAAAGCCCACCGAAAAAATATTGTTCGCCTTTAACGCTCGCTACTCACAACGCCCACCGGTGCGCCGTCATTCACACCTTTATATAAAAAGGATGTTTTAGTACGTCATTATTTATTTCGAGACTTACCAAGTCTATAATAAGATTCGATATTTTATATTGATATGAATCAATTCTTTAATGAATTTAATTGCTTTCAAACGCAGATCATCTTAACATTTTTGTTCTTCTAGAGACGAGATATGTGTTAAAATGACCAAATTTACCCTCTTGGTAAATGGTTCAACGTTTTTCACGCTTTTCGATTTCACGACTTCAAATATGAAATCCTTTCATATTAACGTGATGTCATTAGTAATTGATGCGCCTTACGCCATTATTTATCGAACGATTTCAGACGTTGATTTCAAAAGTCAATAATTTTGACTTTTCTTAGTAATTTAATTACTAAGTCACACTTTAATATTAAATTTTACGAAAATCAATTTTAATTGATTTCTTTTATAAACTGTTTTAATATGTTTAAAATAATTTTAAACATATAATTCATTATAAATAATGAATTTAAGGATTTAAAATCCTTATTCAAAATTAAAATAGCTCACGGCTATTTTAAGTTTTATAACTTAAATAATTTCAAAATTTCCAAATATGTCTAAAATAATATTTAGACATATAATTTATTAATAAACTCAATGAAAAGGATTTAAAATCCTTAAAAATTTTAAAATTTCGTAATTATTAAAATTACCAATTGGTGTCCAAAATTTTTCAATTTTATATAGTGTATTATTATACACTATGGTCATTAATACATTATAATATCAACTAATTAACTTTCGAAAATCACCTTATTTATTTATAAGGTCACAACATTTTTGAAAAATGCCCAACAATTTTTTTTCTAAAATTCTACTAAATTAATACAAGGTCCAAACATTAGTCCATGACATATTATGTCATATAATTCATGATATAACAATGTTATACCATATAAATGGTACCATGGCTCTCGGTTATTTCATCATATACATCAAACAATTTTATAAAATTTTCAAACAATTATAACATGCTTATAAACTATATTGTAGTAACACTACATCATAATAAATATCAACCCCAATTTATTCATCACCATAGTGAGCTTAGCTCTCGGTTTATTTGAATAAAATAGGTAATTGATTTTCAAAATTTCCAATAACAACATAAAATGCATAAAACATATTCTAAGCTAATAATTTAGCATTGCATGTACTAAATAAAAATCACACATTAACTTATATATATATAAGCTCTCGGTTTTCCATAATATTCCATATAGGAATGTTTCAAAAATTCTAATTAAAACATATAGTGTATAATTCACATCCTAGAACAATAATATACTATTGCATGTCATCAAATAAAATCATACATCCACTTACTTCAAGCATAGCTCTCGGTTTCAAGAAGAAAATAGCATAGTTTTTCTAAAATTTTCAAATAAATACTATAGACACATATTAACTCATAGATCACAATTTCATGCTCCAATAATTTCTTATAGGTCTCGCCCTTGCTAGCATTCTTCATACTTGTTCAATTAAATTTTAAAACATGATCTAAGCTTCAAAATAACATGCTACAAAATCTTAGACCCAACATATTTATAGTTCGAAAGTTTTGAGACAAAACTCACATGCAATGCATTTTGAAAATAAGAACACACATTCATCATACTTCTTATCATCTATATACATGCAATAGCAAAGTATCACCAACAAAGTTCATCAAGAACACATGCAAGAGCTATACATCTTTTCGAAAGTTTTTAAAAAATCGAGAACCATTGATGCTTTGTTTTGATTCCTACCTTGATATATGGATTAATGGAACAACTCAAGGTATCTAAGTGTTGTATGGAGTGTGAAGAAGAAATTCACAGCTTGAGAGGGAAGAAGCTCTCTCTGATGCAATGGGGAAAAGTTTCGGGAAAGAAAGAGAGTTGAGAGAGAGAGTGATCAAGTGTTGAGTGTGTAAATGAGTGGAATGAATAAAATCTGATCTCCTCCCTCCCTTATTCCCCACTCCCCCCCTCTCTCTTACACAAGAGAGACTCTTCACATATCTAGTAATATTTTATAGATAATAGGCACTCTCATGAGTGCCTACACATAGAAATCAAAATAGGTAATATTTAAATATATAGTGGTGTTCTAAAATAAAACCTGAATATATATCATATATATATGCATGTAAGAGTGATATAATTAAACACCTTTGTTATGCACATATGTGCACTACACGCTATTATGCCCAATATACATTAAATAAATTAATTCCATGCTAAATATATATATATATATATATATATATATATATATATATCAATCATATAATGTAATTTAGATGAAAATTAATATCATAGGATAATTAAAAGATGTTATTGTAAAACCCTAATTTTCAAAATATAGGTTTTCAAAATTGTTGTGATGTTTATTAATTCTAATGTTCAAGCATTAATTAAATGCTTAATAATACTGTAATGTCATAAAATATCATAGGAAATAAATTCTATATTTTATTGATCATTAAAACCATCTTCGCTTTATTTCAAAACGTTAACGCTTGAAACGCCTCAAACCGTTACGTATCGCCTCATCTTTGAAATGGTCGTGAATAATCGTAATCCCATTATTAAAATATTCCATTAATAATGGAATATAATTCTAAGCTTGATTGCTTAGAAAAAAGTATCGTGAAATTTCAACAATGATATGCATTCGACGTTAAAATATATACCGATAAAATTTAAAACTTTCAATCCTTACATTCACGAATTTGAGTGAATGTGACAGAAATCATTCCTTCAGAATAATTGAAATCATATTCGATTTCAAAATGATTTGATTTCACGGCGAAATTCTATTTTACGGGTTTTAAAAACCGTAATTAGGCTTTTAAAACTGCGGGTTATTACAACAATGATTCCTATTTCCACTATTACAATCTCCTATCTGAATTGTTTACTTGATTGTATATGTATGTCCATTTATCTCTTATATAAGTTAGATCATACAGTGTGTAGAAAATCATAGAAGTCTGTATGATTGGTCAAGCTTAATGAGATATAAAAAGGATCACAGTTGAGATAACTTTAGGACGAGTTGTCGGATAAGCTGCGGTATAGATAAGAAGTGACTTAACTTAGTTACTTGTCTATACTGGTACGTCTCTGATGTGTTTATGGATCACAGTGAGATGAGTTCTTCTATCTGACCATCGTGAAGAACCTAGATCTCGGTGACTTTACGTTGTTCTAAACCTCGATAAGGTATTAGGTGAGTATGAGTTACTGACCATCACTTTGACTTGTCATGGGTGAGGGTTATATGAGATAACCCAATATTCTCCGCATCTTGGGTGGTGGCAGTGCTTGTATGTCATGCTAGTTACTTGTATCGAGTCACCGTATCCGTTTAGGATGATAACGTCCCCTTAAGGAGCTCAAAAGGTTTATTGTACTAAACCCTGCAGTTTGAGTTATCTCAAGTACAATAATAAGGTTGAGTGGTACTACTTAAGGAATTAAAGAAATTAATTATTTTAAGCAGTCAGAACGCAATAAATAATTAATGGACGTACGATATCTTAAATACGGGGTTTGTGAAGTCTAAGTGCAAACCCGACTCAACTTCAGAAATAAAGGGGTAAGTCAGCATTTATTCTCTAGTGGCATGAATAAATGTTGATGAATTAATTTATATTCTGGGTTGAACATAAGATAATTAATTTATTTGAGGCACATCTTTATTCCATGCATTTGATCCCTAGACTAGCCCATCAATGCCTGGACAGCTAAGAAATTCGTCCACCTCAATAAGAGTCCCATAGGGATTCTATTTTGATTCTCTCTATCTGAAGAGATATGATTATATTTATTAGATATGCAGAGATAGGATCTAGGGTTGCATTATAAATATAAGTTGAGAGAAAATCAAAAAGGCTAATCCTAAGTGAGAAACTTTCGAAAACTACACTATTCATAGTTGGGATTTTTGAAACTTTTCAATGTAGGAAGAAAGCGATTTTCTGCAGTACTCTCCATAGATTGCTCTCACTCGGCATTGGAGTTTTGGCAAACGAGATACAATCCAGAAGATCAAAGCACGAGTCTTGATCCAATTCCTTATCAGACAAATTCGCAGGTGAACACGAGAAAACACCTATGTGTTGCAATTAATTATATAGATGCATGCTAGGTAAATAATCAATGTATGGTAAATACATGCTCGAACCTATAACTTGGACTAGGCTCAGTTAAGGTCATGACAGATAACATTCACGTCATATCTATGATAGATATGGACATAATCCTTGGAATGGATTGGTTAACCGAACATAATGCGACCATCCTATGCAATGAAAAGAAAATTTATTTCCAACATCCCGGAGAGAAACTTACAAACTTTCACGGGATCAGCATGGGGAGGGGAGTCCCAATAGTATCCGCACTACAAGCAAGGAAATTACTGAACAAGACAGAGAACCACGCCTACCTTGTCTATCTCCAGAAAGAAGACCAGAATGAGAGAATGATAGAAGATATTCCGATCGTGAGAGAGTATCCCGATGTTTTTCCAGAAGAACTACCGGGATTACCGTTAAACCAACAGATTGAGTTCACGATCAATCTTGAACCAGGTTCTGCCCTGTGTCGAAGGCCCCATACCAGATGGCGCCAAAAGAACTTGAGGAATTAAAGATCCAGTTGCAAGAACTCTTGGACTTAGGTTTCATTAGACCTAGTGTGTCTCCATAGGGAGCACCTGTCATCTTCATGAAGAAGAAAGACGACACTTTGAGAATGTGCATAGACTATCGAGAGTTAAACAAGATGACTCTTAAGAATAAGTATCTTTTGTCCCGAATTGATGATCTGTTTGATCAGCTTAAGGGAGCAGGAGTCTTTTCGAAGATAGACTTGAAGTCTGGATACCATCAGCTGAGGATTAGACTAGAGGATGTACCTAAAACGGCTTTCCGTACAAGGTATGGTCATTACGAATTCATCGTTATGCCCTTTGGACTTACAAATGCCTTAACAGTATTTATGGATATCATGAATGGTATTTCACCCATACTTAGACAAATTTGTCTTAGTGTTCATAGATGATATCCTAATATACTCCAAGAATAACCAAGAACATGAGGAGCACTTGAGAACTGTGATGCAAACATTAAGGCGAGAGAAACTCTTCGCCAAGTTTAGCAAGTGCGAGTTCAAGTTAGATGACGTGACATTTTTAGGTCACATCGTGTCCGCAAAAGGAATGAAAGTAGACCCATCTAAGACCATACAGTTCGAGAATGAGAATCACCGAAGAACCCGAATGAAATTCCGAGTTTCTTAGGATTTACCGGCTATTATTGAAGATTTATCGAAGGATTTTCAATGATAGCCCGACTCATGACTCAATTGTTAAGAAAAGGAATCAAGTACACTTGGACCGCCGAGTGTGAGGCTAGTTTCCAGAGATTGAAGGAGTTACTGACAACAACACCTATACTCGTAGTACCCGAAGCATATAAGGAGTAAATCATCTACATGGACGCTTCGAAGAATGGATTAGGATGTGTTCTGATGCAAGAAGGCAGAGTTATTGCTTAGGCTTCAAGGCAATTACGCCCACATGAGTTGAACTATCCTACACACAACCTGGAATTTGCATCAGTCGTACATGCCTTAAAGATTTGGAGACATCATCTCTATGAAGTCAGATGTGAGATCTACACTGACCATAAAAGCCTGAAGTATTTCTTTAAACAGAAAGAATGAGGCAACATTGATTGTTAGAATTTGTCAAAGATTACGACTGTGGTATTAATTACCACCCAGGCAAGGCTAATGTTGTAGCTGATGCTTTGAGTCGCAAATCTCACTCTAGTTTGGGATGCCTCCTCAGTCATGAAGAGATGCTTATAAAGAATTGCAGAGGATGAACATCAAAGTCATAGACCCGTCTCAGGCAATAGAAGGCTGTATTGTAATGTTAATTGCAATCCCGGATTTAAGAGCTCGGATCTTGGAAGCCTATAAGAAGAGTGAGAAGCTGGAGGAAGTACGAGCCAAGATCAAGGACAATAACCACAAAAATTTTAGAGAAGTAACAGATGATGTTTTGTTGTATGATGGGAGAGTGTGTATACCAGAAGGCGAAGAGCTTAAGAGGAGATCTTGAAAGAAGCCCATGACACTTCTTACACTGCACACCCCGGAAGCACCAAAATGTACCAAGATCTCAAGGAGAAATTTTGGTGGGATGGAATGAACCGAGACGTAGCTTCATTCGTAGAACGTTGTTTGACTTGTCAACCAG
This sequence comes from Salvia rosmarinus, assembly GCA_036937905.1. Lineage (NCBI taxonomy): Eukaryota > Viridiplantae > Streptophyta > Magnoliopsida > Lamiales > Lamiaceae > Salvia > Salvia rosmarinus. Next base: position 17,321,570 of record CM072823.1, on the reverse strand, counting down.
TGAAAGCACTCAACCACCGATCGTACGGAACATTACAACTGCTGGACATACCGGAATGGAAATGGGATGACATAGCCATGGACTTTGTTACCTGGCTACCCAAATCACAAAAATGAAATACCTCTATTTGGGTCATCATCGATCGTTTGACCAAGAGCGCGCATTTCCTACCGATCCCGATAACACATGGATCAGACAGATTAGCACATTTGTACGTTCGAGAAGTTATACGTTTACATGGAGTTCCGAAGACTATCACGTCGATAGAGATTCAAAATTTACATCCAGATTCTGGACGAGTTTACAAAAGGAATTAGGAACTCGAATACATTTCAATACCGCGTTCCACCCACAAACGGATGGACAATCCGAGAGGACCATTCAGACGCTTGAAGACATTTTAAGGACTGTTGTGCTGGATAGAGGAGAAAGTTGGGAACAAATGTTACCACTTGTGGAATTCGCCTACAACAACAGCTACCAAGAAACTATTGGCATGACCTTGTAATAACCCAAAAAATTTAAAACTTTTATTAGTGATTCTTAGACCAATTATTTGTGGTGCTTAGACCTTAATATGTTTAAGGTAACCAACGAGACAAATTTGAATCGATTTGAGATTGAAAATTAGAGAAATCAAAAACTAGTGACTAGTCCTACCGGATAAGGGTTTTCTGAATAGCCTGAACATATAATGGAAGATCAAGAATGAATCTCAACAAAAGGATTTCATTTTTAGAATCCTCTCAGGAAAACATGTGAGAAGCCAAAGAATGAGAATTTTCGGGCATGATTGCCCGGTCAGTCTTAAAAGCACTATTTACGAGCCGGATCAATTTCTAGTCCGTGCTAATCTTGATAATTAGTGATAGAAACCAAAATCATGAAGGAATATATTATTATGAATTTAGAAATTATAAGAATCAATTTCTGAAAGAAATTCCTGAAGAACTTAACCGAACGCTGGGAAAATATACCGGAAAAACCCTAAACTGTTCCGAACGAACCGAAACTCGAACCAAGGGTCTAAATCAATAAGAAATGATTTAAAAGACTCAAAATAAATTATGAAATATCAAGAATTCAATAGAATTTTAAATGAGCATAATTTAATCGCCGGACGCTGTTTTTCCGCGATAAATCAAAATTGACTTATCGGATGCCATCCGAACTTCATGAAATTATTATAAACTATGAAATAAGTCTTTTTAAGTCTATTTAAGAAAATAAAACCTTAAGGTTCCGAGAAATCAATCGAAAGCGCGTTAAAAGTTAAAGAGTCGGTATTAACATGCCAAATCGGGTAATTTGACCATTCATTCTCCTAATTACCACCAATACCACACAAAATGAGCTAAGGACAGACCTTTAGGCTTCAATAAAGTAGCAAAAACGTCCATATGCAGCCCTTCACTCTAGAACACAAATTCTCTCTCTTTTTCAAACTTTTCTCTTTTGTTCTTCAAACTTTTGAGCTTTAATCCCCCATTTCAACCCATTCCAACTCTCAAAATTAGTTTATAAGACCATATAAAGGTAGTATTCATCATCCTTTTCCATCCTAATGGAGTGGAATGTTTTTTAGAATTTTTTTTAGTTTGAAACCCTAGTTTTGAACCATTTCAATTTCGTGGCTTTTGAACCATCAAATTCTCTCAAGTCATGAATGAAATATACTTAGAAATATTTTCTAAGGTTGTGTTTAAAATTTGGGAATTTTTGGAGCATGTTTGTATTTTTTCGATTTAGTTATGATTTCTTTTTATATGAGATAAAGCATGCTTTTGTGAATATTATTTGATATTGTTGCTTGTCGATGTATTAGGAGCATGTAGAATAAATTTGATAATTTTCAGAATATTTTTGGAATTTTTCTTGTATTTGTTTGATTTTATTTGTTGAGAAATAGTTGAGATATAGTGTTTAATATATGATATGAACATCATATATTAATCTTGAAATTTTTGAAACACTACTCCTATTTTTCAAAAATTGGAAGAATTTATTTAAGTATTATTAAGCCATTGCTTGATTTTATTTGTTGAGAAATAGTTGAGATATAGTATTTAATATATGATATGAACATCATATATAAATCTTGAAATTTTTGAGACACTACTCCTATTTTATGAAAATGCCGAAACTATGTATAAATATTCTAAGATTTATTTGAATTTTATTTGTTGAAAATAATATAATATATGATATTTAGAAATAATATGAACATATTATGCATTGTTGAGAATTTATTGAACACATACGTAATATATGTGTGAGGACAAAAAGAATTCCAAGCATTTAGTTCATATTATAAATATTTAGTTGAGGTTTAAAGTTAATATTACATGTTTATTGCATATTATAAACATATTGTGAAGTGAATGGAAATTATTGAATATATATGTGTATATAGTGAAATTACCGAAACTATATATGTACTAATAAGCATATGTTTTGATTTTAATGTATGATATGAGATGATATTTCATGTTTAGTATATGGTATAAGCATGATATAATTTTTGTGGAATTTATTGAACACCCAAGCTCATTAATTTATGATTGCCGAAAACTTTGGAACATTTAACTCATAGTTTGAAATTTTATTTGATGATATTGAGTTAGTAATTAAATTCTATAGAATGGTAGGAGTATAACATGATTTTATTGGAATTTATTGGATACATATGTTAATTATTGCTAATTATCGAAAACATAGCAAAATGGTTGAGTATGAGTTTAATTTTAAGGGTAAATATCAATTTAAACCCTAAACTATACATGTTTTATCAAAAATATCAATTTAAACCCCAAACTATCCTGAATACAAGGGTATTTTTGATACAAATATGATAGTTTGGGGTTTAAATTGATATTTTTGAAAGTTCAGGATATTTTTTATAAGACATGTATAGTTTAGGGTTTAAATTGATATTTACCCTAATTTTAATGATAAATGATGCTATGATAGTTAACTATAAGCTTGGAATGAATGGTTGTGATTGTGATAATGAATGGAACACTTATGCACACATAATGGTTTTGCATTATGTTAGAAATTAGGGTTTTCTAATGCTTTAGTATAGTTTATGTTGTGTATGGTGTTGTATGGTTATGTTTATGTTGTGCCGACAAACAAAACCCCAAAAGTAAACAACATAATACTTTATGTACGAGAATCCAAAAGAAATCGACCAATTTCGATAACTTAAGAATGAATTAATGAGAATCGAAGTTAGACACGAATTAGGGTTTTCTATTAAAAAAGGGGTACTCGAACGTGAGTTCCTAAGTTAGAAAAACTAAAAGCCGAGCTACAACGTTAGTACTCAACAACGACAACCTACCTAATACGACGTTAGATTGAGTGTTAAGAAAAATCTATAACGAATAGCGATTATACAACTTATACAATCTTCGACGAATTAAGAAAAACAAACAATGTCGTAAAGTGTAAGCAAATATTCGAACATAAGATGTCGATCCTTATGTCTCAAAGGTCGAGTTAATATTCTCGAAGAACTTCATTAATTCCTAAGTAATTATTTATGTGATGGTATGAGATATCTCAAATCATAAGTTAAGATCTCCTTTCGTTCGTCGTGCTAATATGACAAGTCGTCAAGCATAACCTGCTAGGACGTAACTACAATTGTTAAGTCTAGTTAGTGGCTTGAGAATATCCTAATATACCAATCACAACTTGAATACTAATAATCTATAACGTAATAACGTTTAGAAGAACACTAAGGTTAAGAGTCGAGGATAGACTCGGAGTATGTGATTCATAAGTTGAAGTTCACTTATGAACGACGAAGTAATATAGTTTGGGAGTTGGGAATTTAAGATAATAGAAGTTATCTTAAAACCATCACATGAAATCATAAAGAAACTCTAATTGGGAAGCTTAAGTCGTAATTTATAAACGACATTCGATCTATAGAAAGAATCTAAGAAAGACTATTTCTTATGAAGGGTTTGATCGTACGTAGTCGGCAAGGAAGGACAATCACAGCTGCTCACTTAGAACCACTAGCTTTGGATTAGCAGGTGGGCTCTCTTGAAACAAAAATGACATGCATGTATATCTCAAAGCATGATATACAAAAGCTTTATGAAATATTATTGATGAACTGTTATTGACTGCCAAATGTTTATGTTTTGTTTTGATCCTATCTGATATTGGTATATCCAATGTAGTATGTGAATGAGTTGTTCCACCAACGTTAAAAAAGGGTAACGATCGGATCCGACTTAGTTAAGGATTAACTCGGATTGTGTACACGTGTGACTGTGTGTTAAGGTTAGCTACCTCGACCGGTCACAGCGACTATGTGTAGGTGACCACCTCCATAGTGTGCGAATGAATGAATGAATGAATGAATGATCAGATATGGAACAACGTGAATGAAATAGTCAGGCCTGACGCTTTTAAGAAATGATAAATGTTTGATAGGCATGAGTCTTTCAACTAAAATTCTCATGTAATATTGTGGGCAGTTCAATAACTTTAACAAAGAAAATGTTTTCGGCAATGAGTCCACGGAGTAGTTTTGTACTTAGCCCTGCATCTCGTTTTTGATGTGCAGGTTGAGCAGGGATTGATGATGGGTGCGAGGTGGTGCAGAGTGGCAGTTATTTTGTTGCTTATTAGAAAGGATTTCTAGAACCTTGGGCATATATCGTCATATACATGTCCACACGTTTATTGTTGCCTAACTCTGATATTATTTTGATGTTTGATTATAACTGCTTTCATACCGTATTGAACTTGAGGTTGTACCTCGTTTCTTGAATTGTGCCCCAATTGGGTTACATTTGAACCTTGAACCTTTTTGACAAGTCCTTCTGTGACTTGAGTTGGTATTGAATAGCTTATCCCTTTTTAGTCGATGCGTTATTGAGTAGTTAAATGGTTAATTAAATTGATTAGTTATGGTTGTATCCGCTGCTTTATCATACCGGTGACGATCCATATGATCCGTACTTCCTTGGGAAGTCGGGTCGTCACAGCCCTGTACGAAGCGCTTTATGGAAAGAGATATCGATCACCACTTTACAGAGAGATGATGTGGGAGAAAGAAGAGTATTAGGACCTGACTCTGTGGGAGAGATGATCGAGATTGTGACACAGATCCGCCAACGGATCAAGAAGGCCCAAGAACGACAGAAGGCGTATGCCGACAAACGTCACACAGAGCTATATCTTGAAGTGGGAAACAAAGTTTTCTTGAAGATCTCCCCATCGAAATGAATCGTGAGAGTCGGAATCAAAGGAAAGTTGCGACTATGTTTCATAGGACCCTATGAAATTTTGGAAAGGATAGGACCAGCAGCTTACAGATTGGCATTGCCGCCAAGCTTTGGAAACGTGCATAATGTGTTCCAGGTTTCACAACTAAGGAAGTACATACGTGACCACAGCCATGTAATACCACCGATAGATATTATCCTCGATGACAATATGAGTTATGTAGAATTACCTATGGAAATTTTGGACCGACGTATCCAAAAGCTAAGGAACGGGGAGGTACCATTAGTAAAAGTTCTATGGCGACACCATGGACAAGAAGAAGAAACCTGGGAATTAGAATCAACTATGAAACAAAAATACCCAGATCTTTTCCTTTTTAGCAAATTTCTGGACGAAATTTATTTTAAAGGGGATGGTATGTAATAACCCGAAAAATTTAAAACTTTTATTAGTGATATTAAACCTTTTTCTTATGGTGCTAAGACCTTCAATATTTTTTCTTATGGTGCTAAGACCTTCAATATGTTTAAGTGACCAATAAAATGAATTAGAATCGATTTGGAGATCGAAAACTGGAGAAATAAAAAACTAGTGACTAGTCCAACCAGATTATGGTTTCCTGAATAGCCTAAACATATAATGAAAGATCTAGAATGAATCTCAACAAAAGGATTGCATTTCTAGAATCGTCTCACGGAAACATGTGAAAATCCAAAGAGTGAGAATTTTCGGGCATAATTGCCCGGTTAGTTTCAAAGTACTATTCATGAGCCAGATCAAATTTCAGTCCGTGCTAATAAGTGAAATTAATGAGAACAATCAAAATCATGAATTAATATGTTATTATGAATTTAGAATTCATAAGAATTAAATTCTGAACGAAATTCCCGAAGAACTTAAACGAACGTTGGGTATATATACCGGAAAAATCCTAAACTAATCCGAACGAACCAAAACTCAAAGAAAGGGTTTAAATCAATAAGAAATGATTTATAAGACTCAAATTAATTATGAAAGATCAAGAGTTCGATAAAAATTCGAATAAACATGATTTATTCGTCGGACGTCCTTTTTCCGCGATAATTTAGAATTGACTTACCGGATCAAACCCAAACTTTATGAAATTATTATAAACTATGAAATAACTTTTTTTAAGGCTATTTAAGCTAATGGAACCTTAAGGTTCTGAGAAATCAATCGAAAGCACGATAAAACTTAAAGAACCAATGTTAACATACCAAATCGAGTAACTTTTTCTAGTCCTATCCCAACCACCACAAAGTACAGCCATATAGGCTGCCCAACAGCTCATTTTACAATAGCATTTCATGCATTCCCTCTCTCTCTCTCTCTCTCTTTGGAACAAAATTCTCTCTTTATTTTTCACTTTCTTCATTTTCTTTAAGCTTTAATCTTCCATTTCAACCCATTCCAACCCTCAAAATAAATTTCTAAGACCATAAAAAGGTAGTATTCATCATTCTCGTCAATCCTCATTGAGTAGAATTTTTTTAGAATTTTTTTTCACATGAAACCCTAGTTTTGGCCCCTTCAATTTTTGTGGCTTTTGAGCCATCAAATGCTCACAAGCCATGAATTAAATATGCTTATAAATGTGTTTTAAGATTGTATTTAAAGTTTGAGAATTTTTGTAGCATCTTTGGTATTTTTTTATTTTTGTTAGAATTATTTTTATAGAATATAAAGCATGATTTTTTGTGAATGTTAGTTCATATTATTGTTTGTTGATGTTTTATGAGCATATAGAATAAATATGAAAATTTTGAATTATTTGTTCCTAAAATATGAGAATTTTTTAATTATTTCTTCATTTTTTTTTAGAAGGGCCGAACCCTATTTGAAATTTTTAAGATATATTTTGATTTTATTTGTTGAAAAATAGTTGAAATGTAGTGTTTAATATATGATATGAACATCATATATTAATCTTGAAATTATTGAGACACTTCTCATATTTTTCTTGAAGAGGCCGAAATATACATATAATTTTGAGATTTATTTTGATTTTATTTGTTGGAAAATAGTTGAGGTATAGTGTTTAATATATGATATAAACATGTAATAGCTCGTATTTTCTATAGCAGAGATTAGATCCTGGTTAAGAGTTTATAAGAAGGGCATTGCATTCTTAAGAAAGAGTTGTTTAAGCTATAAGCTTTTATGTTAAGCTTCGAGTCGAGAATATAGAATATGAGATAGATTCGAGATAGAATCCGAGATAAAACCTGAGATAAGATTCTTAGGTCTTGTTGAGAATAAGAATACTTAGATTTCAAAAGTCTTGAGATGATAGATATGCATTTATAGAATTCTTGATCTCAGAGTCCTAGAATTTCAGAGTTTTTGCTCTTTGTTATATGTGTTGTCGTATAAACCCGAAACATCGGCATAATACCCAAAATGGTTTTTGAAGCCAAAAATGTATTTATAATCAAAATTTTAACGTTTAGAATATGTTATTTGACTTTTAAAAGAGAATTACAAGCAGAGAACATTTTATCAGAAATTGAGTTTTGAAATCAGAACGGTATGGATTAATAGCATGTATTTATAACATCAGTATTATTTCTAGAAAAGCATACATTTCTAGAACATGATTATTCATCAAGATTTAAAGAAAATGAAAAATGGAGAAAGAAAAAGAATTCTCTAGAATTAAAGAATTCTCTAAAATTGTGGTGAATAATCACCATTAAAGAAAAGGAAAAATAAAATAGAAAAATTTGTGGATATTTATATATATGCTACTATTCATCTTCTTCATTAATTTCTCTCAAAATTTTTGAAAATTTCACACACTACACACACTAAATTTTCGAAATTTCAAGTTCAGTTTTTCAAGACCCAACAGTTGAATTTTCGATCCGTCTTCGTATTCAGGTATAATTCCGTCTCTAGAACACATCTATGGTTTGAAAAATTTTAAAATATGAACTTTTGAGAATGTTGAATTTTTGGTCAATTTGATGATTTATGAAGGAATATGTTGTTGTTCAATTATCTCTTGATATTATGTTAGATTAATCGCGGATGAGTTTTTTAACATTGAATTTTTGAGCATGTGTTTATTCTTGAAATTTTGGTGAATTTCAAAATTTTAGAGGCCTTGCTCTTGAATTTATGATGTTTATATGCTTGATATTCCTTCATATACGTGTTTTGAGCAAGAAAAACGTTTGAAATAGAACCTATGCAAAAACCCCTTTTTGGCCGAAAACCCTAGCCCTTATAATGTTGGATTTTTGATTTTATTTCATCATTTTGAGTTCATATTTGGATTCTATGATATGAATAAAGCTTAAAATGATTTATTCGGATTTTTCGGCTGACGTGTTTGAAAATTGGAAAATTTTAGTTTGACGTCGAGTTTGGGTTTTGATGATTGATTAGTGTTCTTTGATGATAGTTGAGCATATATAGAGGTTCGTCTGTGATAGTGACATCTTGCACGATTTTTCACATTGGACATACGCTATGTTTGTAGGGTATTGTCGGTTTTGATTAAGATTAGATGGTTTACGCGCGTTGATGAGTCTTATATGCTTGTTTGGCCATATGAGACTTAGTTAAGTCTTTTTATATGTTTAAGATGTTAGAGGATGCAATGACCCAGGTGTTTATAGACCATCGCGTCTTGTGTATCAATAAGTTATAGTCGTGTTGACGACTTAGTAAAGAGTTATTTCTTGTTTGATTCTTGATAGGCTTTTATGCCGCTTTATGTTGATTGAAGGACCAAGAGAGAAGAAGAAAGAAATGAAAGACAAAAAAGTACAGTCCATCCTATTGACGGTCGCCAGGTGGGTATAAATATTTTCTAAAATGATATGATATGCTTATATATTTTCAAAATGATATGATATGCATTTAATTGCAAAGTTTTAAAGTTGTCTGACTTGCATGTTTTCTAGCATGAGCATGATGTATTACCTATCCACGGAAGAGAACAAAAGAAAGAAAAAGAAAGAAGAAAGAATTTACCGACGTCGGGTAGTGACCTTCGGGTCAAAGCGTGTCTGAGAAGGAGGCCTACTTCTCAACACATAGAGAAAGTCCGTGGATATGAGAAGAGAAAGTTTTCTGCAGACATAGAACATGCATATGCATTTGATATGATGTTATGATATGAAAGCAAGTAAGTGTTTATTTATGAAAAGCATGCACATATTTTTCACTAAACCCCTATGTGTTGCAAATGTATGGCAAGTCAATCATATAGCCCTAAAGACAATGTTTTAATGTTTTCGGCACATACCCACTTAGTGTATTTTTGTACTCACGCCCTGCATGTATTTCTAAACGTGCAGGTTGAGCTCGAGAGGATGCTGGAATTGAATGTTGTGCAAATGAGCTTCTCTAGATGTTTGATTCATGATAATATGTTCAATTGTTGATGTCGTTCATTTGATATTAACATGTTTTGTTGCCCAGAGTTTTATGTCATCATACATAATTCTCAGCCACATTTCTCGTTGTCGAACTTTGGCCTTCACCTGCTGTTATGTTTTGTTATGCCGAATCGACCGAACTAATCTTGCTGATGGTCATTATTTTGTTGATATGATCTCTACATTGTTGTTGTGTTGCCGACTTACTTATGAGAATATGAATTTATTGGAAATGTTTATATGAACAAGGATTTACTTGAATGCTCAGAATTGTTTTTGTTGAATCCAATATAATGCCATTGAACCATTGTCAAAACATGTTTTAAAACGTCGACAAATTTTCAATGTTGTCGAAGCATGCTTGAAAATGTACATTCTTGATATTGGTTATTCCTTCGTGATTATCCGTCTTCATTTGATCCTTTAATATAGATTGAAGACCTAGAATCAACCTTTATCAAACTCCATTTCACTTCTTTGAACCATAAATGTTTGATTACTTCATGATGAAAGTTGAGGTCACATTGCTATTAAAATGAATTATTGGTCACATTTGTTATTATCGATTACCAGAATTTCTTTCTTGACCTACGTCACGACCTAACTACTTGATTAAGTAGTTGGGCTATGACAGAACATCATATATTAATCTTACAATTATTGAAACATTACTCCTATTTTTCAAAAGGGCCGAAAGTTATACATATATTTTAAATATTATTTTGATTTTTATTTTTTGAAAATAATATGAAATATGATGTTTAGAAATAACATGAATCTATTATGCTTTGTTGGGAATTTATTGAACACATATATAATATATGTGTGAGGACCAAAAATTCCAAGCAGTAGATCATATTATAAATATTTAGTTAGTGTTTAAAGTTAATATTCCATGTTTATTGCATATTATAAACATGTTGTGAAGTGGGTAGAATTTTTTGATCCTAAATGTGTATATTTTGAAATTATCAAAAATATATTAAGAAAAATAAGCATGTGTTTTAATTTTAATGTATAATATGAAATGATATTTCATGTTCAGTATATGATATAAGCATGATATGATTTTTATGGAATTTATTGAACACCAATGTTCAATAAATCAATATTACCGAAAATATAATGCTTATTAACTCATGATTTAAATTTTATTTGATGATATTGAGTTGGTAATTAAATTCTATAATATGATAGGAGCATAACATGATGTAATTGAAATTAATTTATTGGATACTTATGCTAGAAAATATAGCAAAATAGTTAAGTATAAGTTTGATTTTAATTGTAAATGATGCTATGATAGTTAATCTATAAGTTTAGAATAAATGATATGTGATTATGATAAATGAATGGAACACTAATGCACACATACACAATGGTTGTGAATTACGTTAGAAATTAGGATTTTCTAATGCTTTAGTATGGTATATATTGTGTATGGTGTTGTATGGTTATATTTACGTTATGCCGACAAACAAAACCTCAAACGTAAACAACATAGTATTTTACGTACGATCCAAAAGAAATCGACAAAATTTGATAACATAAGAAGGAATTAAGGAGAATCAAAGTTAAACACAAATTATGGTTTTCTATTAATAATAAGATACTCAAACGTGAGTTCCTAAGTTAAAGAAACCAAAAGCTGACTTACAAACGTTAAAGCTAAACAACGACAACCTAATACATATTAGATTGAGCGATAAGACAACTCGATAATTAATAGCGATTATATAACTTACACAATCTCCGATGAGCTAAGAGAAACAAATAATGTCGAAAAGTGCAAGCTAAGATTCAAACATAAGATGTTGATCCTTATGTCTCAAATGTCAAGTTAGTATTCACAAGGAACTTCATTAATTTCTAAGTATTTACTTACGTGATAGTATGGGATAACTTCTTGAATCATAAGTCAAGACTTCCCTTTATTCTTCGTGTTAATACGACAAGCCGTCAAGGATAACCTACTAGGACGTAACTATAATTGTTAAGTCTAGTTAGTGGCTTGAGAATATCCTAATTTACCAATCATAACTTGAGTATTAACAATCTATAACGTAATAATGTTTAGAAAAACACTAAGGTTAGAGTCGAGGTTGGACTCGGAGTATAGGACTCATAAGTCGAGATTCATCTATGAATGATGAAGGAATATAGTTTTGGAATTGAGAATGTAAGATTGTAGTAACCCGAAAATCTTATAGTATTAATTAAAACCTAATTAAGTATAATTAGGGGCTTAGAAGCTATTTAATTCATAAGAATTTATAAAGAGGCATATGATAGATTATTAATCGATAGAAATTCGATTATTACATAATTGAAGAATATGAGATTTGAAAACTTAGAGAATATTTAGAAATGATTTCTATTATGATAAAATGTGAATTATGTGATTATTAATGTGTGTTTGCATGAAAAATGCTATTAAATGGAAATTTTGCTATAGAATGCATTAATTATTTTTATGTGGAATTTCTTTTATAAAATGAAATGAACTATTGTTTAAGCTATTAATTTTCTTGAATAAATTTATTTTATTAATATTTAGTGATAAAAGAATTATTTTGCATAATTTTCGAAAATTGAGAAGCAAGATTATAATTAATTGAATTTTAACATATGAAAGGATTTAAATTATGCTATATGAATCTAAATTAAATTATGAATATAAGTTGTATTAGATTTTATAATTTATTAGAGATATAATCCTATTAATTAAATTATACTAAAGTATAGAATTAGCAAAATTAGAGGTGCAATTATAATATTCTTGAAATTAGTGTTTAATTATCTTGGAATTATGAATAAATGTACATTAAATTTAAATCTAACATCTAGAACTATATACATATAATACATATATCATCCCTAACCTTATTTCTCCCAAGTTTTCGGCACCCACACAAATTTTAATTTTCACTTCTAATCCCAAATTTAAGTGTTAAAGTGTTAGTAAATCACTCCAAGCAAGGTAATGACTTTATTTAACTGTCACGCCCCCACTCCGGATGACCCGGACTAGAGGGTGACTAATACTAGAAATAGTATTATAAGACAACAAACTGAGATAGAGGTACATATCAACGATAATTAGCATGCTCGATAGGTTCGATAATACAATATCAAACGGTTAAAGGTTTAGCCATCGCACCCAAAGAATTACCATGGTCCGATGGACCTCAATAGTTCACGACGAAAGTAAAAGAGTTCGTAGTTTAGCAATGAAAGTGTGTGAATACATATATGATGATATGTATTCAAGGCGAAACAAAATCCTAAATAAACAACAAGGACACCTGACTCCTCAACACATCCTCCATCATCACCATCGAACTCAACCCGCACATTTAAAACAAACATGCAGGCTAAGTACAAGAAATTGCACTCGGTGGACTCATGTCAAACATTTGATAATATTTGAATTACGCCGCCAATATCAAGTAAGTCAGTGGTTTTAGTTAAAATGTCTTCAGGCTTACCAAATCATTTCGGTCAGAAACATAGCTCGACCGAGCATTTTTTCGTGTGTATGGTCCGTATCTCATAGTAACAATTCATAACAAGATTAAAATTAAACGCCGAGAGTGAGGCCTCCCATCTACGACGCCGTGACCGGCCGTAATCCCGCACAAAGACACAAATACTCACAAGCATATGTTAACATAGCAATAGTTTCAACCTTCACGCCAATCCTAGCTGTGCATTTATCATCCGCACAGACCCGACATTTAAAAGGTGGGTGCGACCCAAATGACATAACTCGTCATAATATAGTTCCAACTATCGCCACAGCCCTACCCGGCATAACAGATAGGATCCATACACAAAATGTAATATTTTCGCGTGTAATGTAGTAAACATTTGTCAACGGTTGTAGAATAAGTATCAGAATAAACTCATTTTGGAATAACAAGAAAGTCACATCTTAGTGGGGTAAGAAAAGGCCCACATTTTGAAGATAAAGCCCACCGACTATGGTTCGTTGTAAATCGAGTCCTAGGTTTGTTCAGACGTCAAGATCCAAACCGCCGTCAAGGCCCACACCTTTACGCTTCTGGCGAGGCTTTAAGACGTCGCTCAAGTCTTTCGAGACTTTCAAAAGCTAAGATAACTTCGATATTTTATATCGATGTAAACCGAATTCCTCAAATGAATTCGATATGCTTTCAAATACGTTATTTAATTGAATTGTTCTCGCTCCCGAGATACGCTCAACTGTTTTGTTTAACGCCCCGCTTAAAAGTTTTAACGACGAGCACGTGTCTCGATATAAGGATTTCATTTGTGAAATCTTTTCTTACTAATGAGGTATCATACTCGTTAGTATATCTTACGCAGACATGATTTATCGAACGATAATCGCACGCTTGACTTTAAAAGTCAACGAAGTCAACATCGTCAACAAAGTCAACAATTTTGACTTTCAAATAAGAATTTCTTACCATTTTATTTATAAATCGAAATTGATCGATTAAAATCGTAAAGTCCCATTTCTTGATTTATCACGTAAATCAAAGGACTTATAAATGATTTCTCATTTAAATAAACCTCTTAATAATTAAAACGCCATTTTCGATTTTAAAACGTTAATAACCTAACGTTTGTCTCAAACATAGTAATCTATGTTTATAAAATTTTATAAATTTCAAATATGTCCAGAATATTAATTAGACATATATTTTATTAATAAACTGAATTAAAAAGGATTTTAAAATCCTTTTTAATTATCGAAAATCTCGATAATTAGCTTAAAAATACTAAATGATTTTTGAAAATTTTTCTAAATTAATATAGTGTATTATTATACACTATGGTCCAGAATATGAATTTATAAAATCCATATGATATTGTTTGTCACTTATTAGAATATATATACATATATATAATTCGGTAATTCCATATAATATGGAATAATTATCAAAAAATTTCCAAAATTAATATACACATAGTATAATATCCCAACATCAATATATATCATTAATATAACCTATAGTTAGTCATAACCATTCATTCCTGAATAAATCAATAATGCTCACGGTATTTTTGAATAAATACCAAACAATTATCAAATAATTCCCAAAAATTCTAATTAAATTCTAATATGATCAAACATTATATTATAACATTGTAACATCATAATATCAACCAAACCAATTGAAATCATCACCATATGAGCTTGTAAGCTCTCGGCTTTTTTGATTATTTTTGGTTTTTGGTTTTCAAAATTTTCAACAATTATATACTATGCTTATATACTATAGTATACTAATATAACATCATTTAATCATCAAAAACCAATTAAATCATCACCTTATGCACATAGTGCTCTCGGTTTTTTTGATTTAAATTAGGTATTTGATTTCCAAAAATTCTAATAATTATACTCTATGTTTATACATTATAATATGACATTATAACACAATATCATCCATCAAAACTAAATTAAATCATCACCTTATTGAGCAATGGCTCTTCGGTTTTTTTGATTTAATTTAGCATTTGATTCCCAAAAATTTCAACAAAATCATACAATACATAAACAATATACTAAAGCATTAATATGTCATCACAAGCTTAAAATAAAAATTATACACCATGGTACATATCAAAATGGCTCACGGTATTTTAATAAAAATACCTAGGGTTTTCTAAAATTTTTCAAATCATACCTATGAACTCTAAACATGATAATAAACAATAATCCATCACCAAAATAATCAAGAAGTAATCGGTCATCATCATTTTATTTTATAAAGCTTTCAAAAGTTTGTTAAACATATCCTATGGTTCAAAATCATGAAGACATGTTAGATCCATTTCAACAATTTAATATACAACCATCTATGCTCATCTAACATATATTCACATATATTTTGGAATAAAATCATCAAGAATAACATTCATCCATAGTTCATTCATAGAATATTTAAACATACACAAATATATATATATATATAGCCTTCAAACACACATACATATATATAAGCATGCTCGATTTTCATCGAACAAAGGAGGTAAAATAATCAAGCTATGGCCTTGTTTTACCTTGAAATGGTATAGATCTCAAGAACACTATATGGTATTAAGGTTTGGGAGAGAAGGAAGAAGAAGAAGAAGAAATTTTCGAAAATGGGGAGGAGTGTCTCTTGTTCTGGTCAAGAAGGAGAGAGGATGGAGTGTTTTGAGAGGATGAGAGTTTGATGAGTGTGGAGTATGAAGTGGGAGAAGAATGTGAAGGATCCTCTCTATATCTCTCTCTCACTTTCGATTTTTAGCCCACAAATGGGAGAAAATCTGCAGCAAATAATGAGGATTATAGTGATGATTAGGCTAGATAAAAAGGTGCCCATGCATTGGTCCAAAATAAGGTGGAACTCATGCTTGTCTCATGGGTGTAGTCATGATTTAGGGATTTAGGCTGATTTAATTTGTTTTAATCCTTAATACATGATATATATATCATACATGATCATAGATATATAATACAAGTCATAAAATAATTAAATCATCACTTAGTATATAATCGAAAATACCAAGTTAAAATGGAAAATAGGATTAAAATATAAATTACACCTATTATTGATACTTATGTAATTTTCGATCATATATATCATAATATATGATTTAGATATTAAATAATAGCATAGGATAAAATTATAGCATTAATTATGCATATGAAACCCTAATTATAAAATTGGGTTTCAAAATTATATATATGCAATATCGAGTTTTAATGCTCCAAAATTGATTTTATAGCTTAATAATACTCATATATATTATAACATATAGTTTAGATACCATATGATAATTTAATGGTATCATTTCATGTGAAAACCATAGTTTATAAACTTAGGTTTTCAAAAATTCAATTCCAAAATATCGAATTTTAATAGATAAAATTTGATTTTAAATAATTAATAATACTATAATTATATAAAATAATAATAGGAAATTAATTATTATAATTTCTGAGCATTAAACTTATTTTTCAAAACGCCTCAAGACGTTGACGCTCAAAACGCTTCAAAACGCTCAAAATCGACTCATCTCAAAATGGTCGTAGCAAGCTCGCATTTCCTTTATAAATATATTCCTTTAACAAAGGAATTAGATGGAAATTAATTCTAAGCTTTACAACCGTAAATTTCCATAAAATACGTACGCTCGATACGCCGATCGACGTTAAAAAAAAATATCGACGAATCATTTTGTAATATTTCGATTCCTTAATTCACAATCCTTAGTGAATATAAGAAGGAATTGTTAATATAGAACTGAATCAAGTACAATTATTCGATGTTATAAGAATAATATTCGCAAAACCCTAATTCACGGGTTTAAATTACCGTAATCATACGCTCGCTTTTCGAATATTACATTCCACCCCTCACGAAAAATTTCGTCCCAAATTTGTATACCTTTAGAAAACAAATCGGGTATCGCTCTTTATCGCTTCTTCAAGTTCCCACGCGGCTTCTTCGTCCGTGGTGTTCCACAAAGACTTTGACTAACGGAATCGACTTGTTCCGTAGCTGTTGGACTTTATAGTCGAGGATTGCCGCTGGTTCCTCTTCGTAGCTCATGTCGGGTTTGAGAATCACGCCGCCTTGGTGGATCACGTGTTTAGATCTCGAACGATTTTCGCAATCGCGACACGTGAAAACATTATGCACATTCCCAGTTCGCGGAAGAGCCAACCTATAAGCTACCGGACCTATCCTCTCTAGATCTCGATGGTCCTATAAAGCGGGTCTCAACTTCCTTTAGTCCGAATCGACAATCCCTTTTGATGGAGAGACTTTAAGAAACACTTTGTCTCCATCTTCAAATCGTAGTTCGGATCTACGCGTATTAGCGTAAGATTTTTGCCTATCTTGAGCCTCTTTGATTCTCATCCTAATTTGTCGGACGATCTCGATCATCTCGTTCACTGCATCAGGCCCTATGACTTTTCTCTCACCGACTTCATCCCAATAAAGCGTGATCTACACTTCGCCATACAAGGCCTCGATGGGGCCACGCCTATCGTCATTGGTAGCTATTGTTGTAGGCAAACTCAATCGAGGTAAAATGTCTTCCCATTTTGCACCTCGATCCAATACCACCGTTTCTAAGCATATCCTCTAGCTGCTTGATCGTTTCTTCCGATCGCCCATCGGTTTGTGGATGAAATGCCGATCGAAATTCGCTTAGTACCCAATTTCTTTGCAAGCTAATCCGTAACGGATGTGAACTTGGAGTCTCTATCGAGGTAATAGATTTTGGCACTCCATGTAATCGTATAATTTCCTTAACGATAGTCGAGCCAATTTATCGATCCATAAGTGCTTTGAATAGGTAGAAAGTGAGCACTCGTAAGTCTATCCACAATCACCCATACGGTCGTGTTTCCTTTTTCGACTTGGGTAAGCTTGTAACGAAATCCATTGTTATATCGTCCCATTTCCACTCGTGGATTTCCAATGGTTGCAACTTTCCGTAAGGTCGTTGATGTAACGCTTCACTGCTGGCAAACAAGACAAATGTTTCACGAAAGATGCTATGTCTCGCTTCACGCCTTCCCACCAAAACTTTTCCTTCGTGTCTTGGTACATTTTAGTACCGCCTGGTGGGCGGTGTAGGGTGTATCGTGAGCCTCACTCAGATTTCATTTTGAAGCTCGCATCGCCGTGACGATATCCTACCTTCAAACAATAAGGCGCTGTTCGCGCCTCTGAAATTCTTAAATCCTTCGCACCTTACCCTCGTCCGATCTTTTCTAACTTTTCCTCCATCCTTTGTCTCTCGACAATCCTTTTTCTTAGATCAGATGTCAGTGTGAGTGTAGCGATACAACTCACAATTATCTCAGGTGGTTCCACCAGTTCAATCCTCATTCTTCCAAACTCTTCAACGAGTGTTTCCTCTTGTACAAAGAGACATCCTAACTGGTATGGCTCCTACGACTCAAGGCGTCAGCTACTACATTCGCTTTGCCCGGTGATAGTTAATACCACACCGTAATCTTCACTAATTCAAGCCATCTTCTTTGTCTCATATTCAAATCTCGTTGTTCGAAGAAATACTTCAAACTTTTATGATCCGTGAAGATCTCACATCTCACACCATAGAGATGGTGTCTCCAAATTTTCAGTGCATGGACTACAGCTGCTAATTCCAAATCGTGGGTTGGGTAGTTCAACATGCGGTCCGAGTTGTCGGATGCATAAGCTATCACTTTTCCTTCTTGCATCAAAACACAACCCAGTCCAGTCTTAGATGCGTCCGTATAAACTACATACCCTTTGTCCGCTTCTGGGACTGCTAGAACTGGTGCACTTGTCAATTTTTCCTTGAGTATTTGGAAACTCGCCTCGCATTCATCACCCAATTGAACTTGATTCCTTTCCAAGTAGTCAAGTTATTGGCCTTGCAATTTTGGAGAATCCTTCGATGAATCTCCTATAGTAACCAGCTAATCCTAGGAAACTTCTAATCTCGTGCTGAGTCTTTGGTGATTTCCATTCTTGCACGGCCTCTACTTTGGCTGGATCTACTTTTATACCTTCAACAGACACGATGTGTCCAAGGAACATAACTTCCTTCACTAAAACTCACATTTGCTAAACTTAGCAAAGAGTCTTTCATCTCTCAAGGTTTGCAAAACCGTTTTAGATGTTCCTATGATCCTCTTCATTCTTTGAATAAATAAGGATATCATCTATGAAGACCAAAACAAATTTATCCGTAAATGGATGAAATACTGCTCATAAGGTCCATGAATATACCGGTACATTGGTTAATCCGAATGGCATAACTATGAACTCATAGTGGCCATATCTCGTTCGAATGCGCTTAGGTACATCCTCGCATCAGATTTTCACCGATGGTATCCTCGACTTAAGATCAATTTTCGAGAATACTCCTCGCCTCGCAATTGATCAAACAGTCATCAATTCGGTAAAGGGTATTTGTTCTTTAGTGTCATCTTATTTAGTTCTCTATAATCGATGCACATCCTCAAAGAACCATCATTTTCTTAACGAATAAAACAGACGCCCCCAAGGTGAAACACTAGCTAATGAAACCTAGATCCAACAATTTTGAACTGGATCTTCGCCTCCAACTCTTTGGGGCCATTCTATAGGCGCCTTCGACATCGGGCTGATCCCGGCTCCAAGTCGATGGTAAACTCTAGTTGTCTATCGTGAGGCAGCCCTAGTAGATTTTCGGAAACACGTCCAAAATTCTCGACAACTTCTATGTCTTCTACCCGTGCTTCGGTTTATACTCTTCTTTCAAATAAACAAGGAATGCATGGCATCCTTTCTCGTTCATCATCCTCCTCGCTCAGTAGTGTCGATACAATCGGGATCCTTCTCCCATGCCGATCCCGTGGAAATGCGTAGCTTCTTGTCCGTGAAAGTGAAACGAATTTTTCCTTTCCTTACATAGAATCGTGGAATGATTCTTAGCTAACCACCATTCCTAGGCTTATGTATACATCATCCATGGGTATTATGTTTAAATTGTTAGCCGTAACCTTAAGTGATCCTAATGTCAACTCTAGGTTCGAGCAAAAGTGTGTAAATACCATAACCCTCCTATAGGCGATGAGATTCTCATATCCTCGCTCGACTTTTCGACCTAAGGCCCAAGATTTCACGCATGATTTTGCAATAAAAGAATGCAAGCACCTGTGATCGAATAGTACTATAATGTAGGTTGAGGAGAACTCCCATACCGCCAGTTTCCTCGGTTTTGTTCGCTCGCCCTATGCAAGACGTAGGTTTCAGCCCGAGCCGGCCGAGGCCGACGAGGTGCTGGTCCTTGTTGATTTGGCGGCCGCCGCTCGCCCGGTGCCGCCGCCGGCGTTGTCGCGGTGGCTGCCGCCGCTGTTGTTGAGGCGGTGGTCGCCATTGCGTTGCGGGGTTGTTGTGGCGGCCGCCATTGTGGTTGTTGCACCACCGGGGTTGTTGCCACCGGAGTTGCCGAGGTTGAAATGGAATTGTTGTGGCGGTGGGGTTGAAGTCAGATAGCCCTTAATGGTCGAGCTGGTTGGTTCGCCTTATATCCGAACGTGACACGGGAAATTGTCATGCATCGCCCTTTTGCCCCACACTTATAACACCACCACGCTTGCCGTGCACACTCCCTTGTGTGCTCTATGGCATCTAGGGCATTGAGGTGCCTCAACTGCTCCTCGCGGTCCCTTGCCGGTGGAGCATAAGTCGCCTCTTCCGCCTTTGTCCTGCCGCGCGCGCTTCCCGCCACGGGCGCCGTGACTTATGCCCCATAGCTCCCATGGTTGTTATTCCCGCCGTTGGGTTCCCCACCCTTTCCTTTGTCCAAATTATGTGTGTCCGAGCCGACGCCGACCTATTCTCTGACATTGTCCTCAATATCTAAAGCTCGCAAGAGCTTCAGTAAGTTAGGTCTCCATGGTTGGCAAGAGACATGCGATTCCATTCTTAGCCCCGACCTGAACTTTTCCGACATTTTCAAGTCGGTGTCCACTGCTCGTGCATATCTCGACATCTCGCAAAGCGCGATCATAGTCGGTCACGCATATCCTTTCTTGCTTTAGCAGAAAAATTTCGCCTTTTTCCTCTTATAGCTTTTGGGATGTACTTCACACAGCCCTCTCAAGTCCTCCCATGAGAACTCCTCTAGTTGCTCAAGAAGAAGGTCTTCTTTCCGCCTCCCACCGTAAGTCACCGTCCAATCACCGAGTAACACACGACGCCCTTTCCGTGCCGCATCTTAAGAAAGTAAAACTGCTCAATGGCTCTAACCCATTGCTCGGCTTCTTCCGGGTTGCTTTCCCGCTAAAGACATGTGAGGTTCTGCCTTAGAACTGCTCTTCGATCCCGCGATCGGGCCGAGGTGGAGGGGTGGTTGGGGAATGTCCTCGCCTCTGCTCGTGGATTCTACCCTTCCTCTCGGCCTTCCCGACCTCGACCTCCGGGTTCTTGCTCCGGATTTCTTCTGAGGCATGTCGCTATAGAAAACAAGTAATCATTAGTACTTATTCTTTTCACAACTCAACATACACCAACACTATTATGACCTTATTGTAAAACGATTCTAAACAAAATATATCACCCTTAACAAACATAAGTTGCCGCAAAAGCCCTATCGTGTCATGTATATATATATCTAAAATTTCGCCATAGGCGGGATGTTCAATACCAACTGCTATACGTAAAAACAAATCCCACCACACGGCCTTCCAAAAGTTAAGGTTTCTAAATCCATCACCAAAATTAATCATAGAAAAGGAAAACAACCAAGCTTAAACACAACAAAAAATTTCTTTAAGCTTCATTGTGGTCTACATCACGCGCCCTCCCACCGTCCGCCCCTCCTGGATCTTCCTCTTCCTCCGAGTCGCCCCGCCGCCGAAATGTCCATGCGGGTAGTCCTCGATGGTCCCGCCCATCGCCTTCCACCATCGGTATGTCTCTCATGGGTTAAAGTCGCCATCGCCAGATAGCTCATAGTCGCGACGGATCGGACAGAGGTATAGCGGATCGGCCATACCCATCCGACGCGTTTATCACTCTCATCCGTGCCGTCCGATGGAAATGCTCGAATGGCGGTACGGGTGCGGCCATGGGTGGTAGAGGTGGTACCGTGGACGACGGGTGTCCAATGTAAGGGTGGGAACACAGCTCTCCCAAGGCTCTAGGGCGGCCGCCTCTCTAAGCGGGCAGCCTTCCTCATCAAAAGGAATGGAGGCACGACGGGTCAATCCGCCTCGAACCTCCGTGTATAGCCACTCGCGACTCATCCCGCCTGTATACTCGGGAGGAGGTAGGGTCCTCTCGGTGCTGCCTCAGAATGCCGTGACACGTAAGTCGTGACTTACAACCGGGCAAATCTCCCACCAAGTCATAGCCGCCCATCGCCCTGCAGATGTAATCCCCGACACTTCTGCATAATCCTCCCAATCACAAGGGAGTATGGCTAGAGACGTCGATGCCATCATAGCCGTGAGCACCGTGGGCTCGGGCGCCTCCAAAGCGGAGATAGTATGCCAGAACTCGCCCAAGTCCTCTCCAAAGACACATCCATGGAGCGATAAATGCTCATTACCTCCTGGGTCGGTGCGGTCCAATCCTCCTCCGAGCAATGTATCTCATCCTCCATCCGTCACGATCAAAACTAACGAAGTCAACTATCGCCATCTCAAAAGAAAAGGATAACTTAAACATAACGTGAAGCAACTAGCGAGGGCCAAGCAATCTATAAGGTAGGCAACATCATAATGTACAATACATATCACAACTTACCTTCTTAGTCTTACCCAAACGATACATATAGACTAATGACATCTTAATATATATATGCTACGAGATTCTTGTATTATACTAAACACTTAAACTAGAGTTCAACAGACTCTATCGTATTCTGGAGACAGAATTAGATTCTGCTCTTCATAACAAATGAAGATCAGTGCGTTAGGAGTGCAGGTGAAACCATGTAAATCGGAGTCCCAACGAAAGAGATCTAGCTAAAACAAATTTACTGCACAGTGCAGGAAATTTGCGCGATCGTGCCAAAATGTAAATCGAGACGTATGTCCACGTAATACGTCTACCATATTCGGGTCTTTAAGTCGAGGCTGAACATTCTGAAGCCGTAAGTGACGCCCATGTCATGATATGTGTCGATGCTCACTCATGTCGAAGTGGTGATGAAGTGTCGACGCCGCTCATCTTCAAGGTCGAGGTCGTCCTTGTTCATCCTTCTCGCCGCCTTCGTTGTTCGAGCTCAAGCCATCATCACTTTCATTCTTCCTATCGCTCTTTGTTCTCGTAAGGAAAAAGAAGTTCATACTTCTATGTTCTTTCACGATACATGAGCATGCTCCTTAGAGTCAGGTTCGCCTCATGATAACATATCGCTCATCATAAACAAAATTTTGAAAGTTGGAAATAAGGTCTCATTTGAGAATTTGAAATACGGTTTCAAAATAACGATCATAATCAATTCATATTCATATCAAAATGAATTCATTCATCCCATGTTAATCATTCAACTCAATACCACCATATACTTCCATCTCAAAATCGAGTATTCGTGATCAATACTTATGGTTTCAAACCAAAGTTTTGGAAAGACTTTCTTGCTCAAACTTCCATTATAAAAATTTTATAATAACATAATCTTTCAAAAGTTCTTCCAACTTGCTCATCATGTAAAAATTTTCCATTTCATGAGTTTGAGAAAGAAATGCGCTACTTTTTCCGGTTGAGCTCGATGTGATGGAGTGTTGAGGAGTCAAGAGGTTACTAGAAGTCCAAATGACTCGACTTAGACTTAGAATAAAAGGAATTTGGGTTTACAAAGAGCAACAAAGGTTTCGATATAACTCGTCACGCCCCACCCCGACGACCGGACTAGAGGGTGACTAATGTTTGGTGTCATTTTGTGCTTATTCTGGTATTGTTTTGCATGTTGTCTTCATTAGTTTATCCCATTTATGCCGTTAGTTCGCTTATTATTTATCGCTTCGACTTACTGGAGTTCGGACCAAGGAGAATCGAGATTAAATAGGATGAATTGTTGAAGATCAAGCACAGCCCCGCCGCATGGCCGAACATCCGGCGCACACACGCCGCCGCCGCGCCGCAAGACGCCCGCCGCACGGCGCATCCAGCGCAACGCCGCTCACCCCAAGCGCGTTCGCCAATTTCTCGCGCCGGGTGAACGCCGGCTCGCCCGCGTTTCCCTCCGCCCGCTCGCCCGCGCCGCGCCGCGCCTCACCGCGACGCCCGCCGCGCGCTCGCCGCTCATCCCGCGACGCCAGCCCGGTTCACCCGAGCGCGTTCCCACTTACTCGCTGCTCGGAGTGAACGCCGCTCACCTTCCGCGCGCGCTCCCGCCGCCCTCCGCGCGCGCCGCCTCCGCGCCTCGCCGCCTCCCCACGCACGCCGCCTCCCGAGCGGGCACTCATTTCAGCCGCGCCAATGCCTATATATATATACGCTTTTTAGGTTATTTCGAGTCGATTTTTACGTATTTTGGTTTCTCTCAAACGCGCTACTGGAGCTCGAGTTGATCCGTTCTTCCAATTTCTTCAATTCACCATTGTTTAACGTCCCGTAATCGGTACTCCTTCCGCTTTATTTACGGATTCTTGCAATACAAAGTGTAATTTTTGATTTGGATTGAAAGTAATTGATCGCCTTTTGTTCCAATTGTTCTCGATCATTCGCTTACATATCGATTCGCTCGCTTTCGATTAATCTCGCCTTGATTAGGTTCTTGATTAGTTCTTGTTTCGGGTTTAATAATCAATTCTATGCAAGTGGTGTTGAACTTTAAATTCATGTTTAATCGTTTTTGTTGAATTTCATTGATCCTTGTTCAAGATCTAATTTAATTGCTTTGATTTATTTCCTGCTCCGTGTTTGGTAGTTAATCATCGAGGTTTGATGCCTCTAGTTTAGATCTATTGCTTTCGTAATTTAGCTCGGGATCGACAACCCCGGCTTAGTTTCTTTGCTTAATTTCGTGTTTAATTCCTCGTATGTTTCAAAACCCTTATTGGTATTAGAGTGTTTAGATTTAATCGCTTCGTGAGCAACACGAACATTAGGCCTGTTAAGTTTTTCTCGAGAGACGACTAGGTTAGCTTTCCCTACTATAACACCTCGCATTTATCATGCGAGTCAATTGAAAGTATACTTTGGTTGAACAACTAATACTAGAAATAGTATTATAAGACAACAAACTGAGATAGAGGTACATATCAACGATAATTAGCATGCTCGATAGGTTCGATAATACAATATCAAACGGTTAAAAAGGTTTAGGCCATCAGACCCAAAGAATTACCATGGTCTGATGGACCTCAATAATTCATGACGTAAAGTAAAAGAGTTGAGAGTTTAGCAGCGGAAAGTGTGTGAATACATATATGATGATATGTATTCAAGGCGAAAACCAAATCCTAAATAAACAGTCAAGGACACTGGACTCCTCAACACATCTTCCATCATCACCATCAGAACTCAACCTGCACATTTAAAAACAAACATGCAGGGCTAAGTACAAGAAATTGCACTCAGTGGACTCATGCCGAAACATTTGATAATATTTGAATTTACCGCCAATATCAAGTAAGTCACAGTGGTTTTAGTTAAAATGCCTCAGGCTTACCAAATCATTTTCAGTTCAGAAACATAGCTCGCCGAGCATTTTCGTGTGTATGGTCCGTATCTCATAGTAACAATTCATAACAAGATTAAAATTAAACGCCGGAGTGAGGCCTCCCATCTACGACGCCGTGACCGCCGTAATCCCATGTAATACCCCGCAGAATTTAACGCCTAATTACGGTATTTAAAACCAGAATCAAAGCTTTCACCGAGATATTCAATCGAATGATATCGAATAATGACTTCGATTAATTACTAAGGAATGAAACCTATTTTATATTCACCGAGAATTGTGAATTAAGGAATAAAAGTATATGAAGTATATCGGCAAGATTATTTTAACATCGATCGCAGATCGATAGTTAAAATTATGATATTTTCTAAGCAATTGCTTAGAATTAAATTCCATTATTAATGGAATAATTTAATAAAGTGATGACGACCATTTCGAGATGAGTCGATAATGAACGCTTTGCAACGCTTTCAAACGTTAACGCTTTGAGATGAAACGAAAAGCGCTTTTAATCGATCAAGAAATTATAGGAATTAATTTCCTATGATTAGTATATGTAATTACAGTATTATTTAGCATTAAATCAATGCTAGATCATCAAGATTTGATAGTGACCAATTTTTCAAACGCTCAAAACCCTAATTTTCGAACTCGATTTTTATCGCATAAAATGATGCCATTAATTTATCCTATGATATTATTTATCATCTAAACTATATGTCATAACATATATCAATGTTTGGCATGGAAAATAAAATTTGGACCCTTTGGCATAGTGTAATAGCCGAGAGCTATATACACATATATACTAAGCACTTATTTGTTGATTTTTCCTATTACATGTATCTAAGTGACATTGGATTAATTATAACCTAACTACACTATTAAAATCTGATATATATATATATATGTGTACAAAATCGTGCATGTGTGTGAGGTGTAAGTAGAGTGTGTGTGTTGTCAATTGTGCATGGCATAGGGTGACATTTGTAATACATGAAGACACCCCCAAACACTTGTCACCCCTAAGCAACCACCCCACCTCTCTACCACCACACAACCCCCAAATTCAGATTGCATTCTTCCCTTCCTCTCTCCTCTCCTCACTCCATCTCCTACAATGGAGACCCTTTTCCACCATAGCTAAACTGAAAACTGGAAGTTGCTGCACGAACAGTAGATTGTGGAATTTATTTGACTAAGTTGCAGTGGTCAGATGAAGGTGAAATTTAAGTATGTTTATATTAAGCATGAATAGTATATATGTATAAAATTTCAAGTCGATCTGATGTGTTTTACTATTTTATTTATATTTTTCAAAACCACTGCACAAAACTGTGAAATTTGCCATGTTCATCACCCACGGTTCATAATCTTTGTTCCGAGTTTGGCTAATGTTAAAACTCTAAAATTTGGCATAAGAATAATTCAGCATGTCTAGAAGATGTATGTAAATTTTCAGAATTTTCTAAAATGTTTACTATTTATTCCAGATTTTACAAGCTAACTGCACAAAACTGTCACTGTAGCGATAGCTTGTGGTAAAATATTTTTATCTCCCAATCTATTGTGAATCATTGAGTGAGGCTTTTTTTGGATTAAACTAGACTTAAGTGGATTTTCAATATGATTGGTTGCATTCCCAGATTCCTTATAATGAACTCACGGTGAATTTTTGAAGTTGATACATTACAGTAAGCTTTTTTGGACAAACTGCCTTAGTGAATTTTTTCATGTAATAGGCTGTTCGAGTATGACTTTTACGTGAGATGTTCAAGCCGTTTGTAGTCCGATTTGGACTTGGGTTTCTTCATAAGAAATGTTCCTCACCATGTCTAGTTATGATCTGGAAAGTTTGATCCCAAACCAAGTTTTATAGGTATACCTTCCATCGACCCAAAGTCACCTACTGGAAACTGTCCATTTCCAACTAGTCAACTTTGAGCTTATGTATTTCTCGATGCGTCAGATATTTTCCAGTATGGTCTTCATGAAATATGTAGTTCTTGTTACAAGGTTTCGAAATTGGTAGCCTGCAGCCATTTTGGCATTGTGAGTCAAAAGTTACGAGCCTCAGAAACCCCTCGTCGTTAAGCTAAAACTGAAAATTTGAAAAATTTTCTAAGTATAGAAGTCAGTTTGAGTTGCCCACTTTGAGACCCTATATCTCCAAAACCACGACTCTTTTGGATTTAATTCTTCTTAGAACTTGTAGTACATGTTTAGAGGTTTCAGAATGTATCTTTGTGCGACCATACGTATTCTGAATCGAGAGTTATGAATCGTCAAAGCACGCCACTGGGTTGTTTCAAACTGTTTTGCTGAAATTAAACACTTGAAAATTTGACTAAGTGTTGGAACCCCTAGGTGAATTATGCCTTATGTGAATAGGGTGATGATCGATTGTTATATGGATGATATTAATACATATTAATGACCATAAGTGTATAATAATACACTATATGAATTTAGAAAGAATTTTGGAAATCATTTGGTAATTTTAAGAATTTCCGAGAGCATTAAAGGAATTATAAGGATTTTAAATCCTTTCTAATTAAGAGTAATAATATATTATATGTCTAAATATTATTTTGGACATATTTGGGATTTATAAAATTTTATAAACGAGATCACTATGTTTATAACGAAACGTTATATTTAATAACGTTATAAATGAATAATAAGGATTTATGGATAAATGGATTAATATTTAAGAAAATATTAATAAAGTTCATCGATTTACGTGACAAATCGAGAATTAAGACTTTATGAAAAGAAATCGATTGGAAATCGATTTATAACATGAATTAGTAAGAAATTACTATCGAAAGTCAAAATTGTCGACTTTTAAAGTCAACGACTAAATACGCTCGATAAATACGCTAATACGCTGAAGGTGCACTAATTAGGTAAGAAACCTCATTAGTAAGAAAAGATTTCATAATTGAAACTTATATCGAGAAACGATAATACGCCGAACGCTTAAACCGTAAAGGTTAAACGACACGATTGAACGTGTCTCAAGAACGAGAACTATTCAATTGAAATACGAATTGAAAAGCGATCGAATTCATTAAGGAATTCAGTTTATACCGATATAGAATATCGAAATTATTCTCGACTTTGAGAGTCTCGAGAAACGCGAACGACGCACTCAAAACATCGTTTTACGTAGCGCGGACGCGACGCCGACGGCCGGACGCTGACGAATACTCAAGTTTAAGACGAACAATAGTCCGTGGGCTTTACTCTACTCAAAAATAAAATGCTTTTGAAATATTTATTTACGATGCTTATTTCAACTGCTGATAAAATGTTTACATGATTACCGCCAAAATGTTTATGTTTTGTGTATGTATCCTATCCATGAATGAATGTTATGAATTATATGAATGTTATGAATGTTGTTGGGTCGCCCCAACTTATGAATGAAATCGATATCGGATCCTATGCCGGAAGGACAATACCGGCTAGATTAACGTACACCTAAGGTGATGTGTGTCGAAGGACACCACGGCCGATCACGGCGTCGAGAGGAGGCCTCCTTCACGACGCTCGACTATGATGATATGATGAAATGATGTTAAGGATATGGATCATACACACTGTAAAAATGCCCGCCAGCGATGATTTTGAGAAATGATGAAAATGATTTTAGTAAGCACAAGGCATTTCAACTAAAACCCTCGTGTCTTACCATGATGTGGCAAAGGTAATCTTCAAATGATAAAATGTTTTTGCATGAGTCCACCGAGTGCATTCTTGTACTCACCGCATGTTTGTTTTTAAATGTGCAGGTTGAGCAGATGATGGATGGAGCAAGTGTTGAGCAATAGGAATGTTGTCGCCGAAATGTTTATACCTTGATAATACATCGCCATATGTACATATCACATGTTTTCCACCGCAAGAACCCCAAATTATGTAATATAGTCCAAAAACATAAATGACATATGTATTACGCTTATTGTTAAAAGAGTCTCCTGTTTATTTTTATCATGTTTAGAGTTATAGTCCCCGCTAATCCGCATTTAGGATTTGGGGTTGTGACAGAGTGGTATCGAGCTGTTCGCTCGAACCTAAAATCTCCTTTAAGGTTAAGTCTAGATTGAGTCATTAGACTTCTAGAGATCACCGACAATGCTCAACACTCCATCACATCAAGCTCAACCGAAATGAGGTAAATGACTTTTTTCAAAGTTTTGAAAATTAGCCCGCCAAGATTTAATGTTTATGAAATTATTTTTCTCGGTTTGAAAACGAAAAGTTTGAAAGTGAAACAAAATTTTATCAAGTGAAATGAAAGCTATGAGAAAGGTTGAGAATGAACGTTGTGACAAATGATTTGTCAAGAAAGTTATGAAAAGAAGGAAGATATAAGAAAGATGATGACAATGATATGAGAAAGTTTTGGCATGATATGCCAAAGATGAAATGTTTGAATTTCTGGAATGTAATAAGGGTTCATTATTATGAACAAAGTTATGATTATTCATGTTTTAAAATGATTGAGATTGGACATTTATTTGTCAAATACGATATGTTGAATTCTTGAAATTCAACGAAATACATGCGTACAAATGAGCTACGTACGAATATTTGAAGTTTTACTTCAAACCACAAAGTTGATTATGATGACGAGCATGCTAGTTCAATGTAACATAGACTTTATAAGACGCATGATCACTTTTACTAAAGAACATAGAAGTAAGAACTTCCTTCAATTACAAGAACAAGATTAGTGATGGATTTGAGAACTTCATTCCATCTTGAGTGAAGAAAAGTGAAAGATTTATACGAAATTGTTCGACCGACATGTATGTGCGATCGACATCGCACTGCGACGCCGACTTCAAATCGGCATTTATAACATCGCTTTGACATGTCGACCGGGTAGTTTGTCCGACCGTGTCGGCAATATTCTGTACTACCGGCATCGGTAACGGCATGCACGACCTTGGTGTCGGCATCGCTATGACCTCGGCGCGAACGCTGTAAATTTCCCCGCACGCGCATTGATTCTGCTGACTGCTCGGTCGTGAACCCGATTTACGTACGGTTTTCGCTCACGTGCTCCTAATGCACTGTACTTCATTTCTTATGAAGGACCAAATCCCTGATTCCTACTCCAGAATTCATGAGAATCAGTTGAAGTTAGATCTATGATTTGAAAGAGTAAGAACGTTATAGTATGATACTAATCCTAGAATGTTACTAAGAAAGTAAGATCTTCAAGAATACAAGTAGAACCTCGACATACATGAGAACTTTGTTGATGACCTATTACGGGTATATGAGTTTTCAAAATTCTATTTGTTACCCAATTTTTGTCATTGAGTTTAACTCTATGACCTAGTTCCAATTGAGAATTCATTCGAGTTTCTCACTTTTTCTTAAGAAAATTTCCAAACCAAAAATTTACAAAGTGTCCTTTTGAACCCAAAGCCTTATGTGACTGAGAATATAATTGTGACGGTCCGCCAGCCCATATGACCAAAGAAATCTCAAGAGTCGTCATTCGGTCTTCGGACCCTAGATCCCCATTTATTCACCCAAGGAGCATATCGATTCAAACATTGAAAAGATGTTATCTTGATGGACGAGACAAGACTCGTAAGTAATCGTGATAATTTCTCCTCGATTCTCGAAACCATCAAGTATGATGAATGTCGACTTACCTTGTCACCTAAGTCCTAATTAGTAAAGCGATAAATGTCGGCATGAAATAGGTCGACTTATCTCACCACCCAAAAGTTTCAGATCAAGAAAGTGATAGACATCAAGAAATTATGATGTAAAGAAAATCTCGATGAGACGAGATATTCTTCCTATGGCACACATGATGTGATGACCTTGATGGGCTTAACAAAGAATGATAACAAATGAAGTTATACCATCATACGACTATTATGATAACAAAGTTATGAATAAGATACTTTAGCATCGAATGCAAAGAGTAAAAGTAAAGAAAAGTATATGATATCCGTGGGATATGAATTTTCCTTATTATGTCATGACGAGAGCGATTACAACTTATCTTTAAGATAGTTGGATGTCCTTGAAACCTCGTTAGTAGGTTGGACATGTTTAAAAGAATGAAGATGCATACAAGATATTCTTTTCAAAGAATATATATATATAAAGAAATGATAGCATCCCGTAAAATAAATCTTCGCTTTATACCTCAATCAATGAGATTATGCTTGAGCATAATCGATTCCAAGTAATTGAAACTTAGTTAAACGATTGATAATGAGATTGAGGAATCATAATCCTCAAGATTGTGTGAACGATTTAGGATAGCCCTAGTATGTGAACTAAGTATGGAGGAAATAACTCCGAAGTCAAGACATGGTAATGAGATGCTTAGAATTAAGTTATGGTGTACGAATGTACTACCCTACCAAGCCATACGACAATGATAACGATTCTAGTCCTGAAGGTGGAAACCGAAGTATAACGAAAGTAAGATTACTTTCAAATACCATGCTCATGAAAACAGACAAAAGTCACAAATAGCAAAAGAAATTACGAGCTATACAATTAGATAGTTCCTGATATGATATAAGCTTCAGAGATGTTATGACTTCGATAAGTAAGGTAATTCCTTTGAAGTAAGGAAACAGGTTCATTATTTTGAAATGAATCTTAATACCCTAAGTTATAATGACACAAAACGCTTGTCTTGTGTAACTTAATAGTTAACAAGCAAGATAGCTTCTATAGATCTTGCAAAGGAAATACATCCAAGAGAACATGTGAAGAGATTCACATTGAGGACTTTAAGATAAATCTAATTGAAAGATTATCCTCATACTTTTGTGACGATCAATAAAGTGGGATATTAAGTATCTCTCGACATGGAATGAAGCATTCATGAATGTCAAGAAATGGTAAAGATTTTCGACGTCAATGCAAAAGTATAATACGTCCCTAGTGGACAAAGGATTTTATCTTATGCGAAATTGCATGATAAATCAATAAAAGATTAAGAAGAAATGACTATATCCAAAAAGGGATATTACAAACGATGGCGCTAAAGGCCAGTACAAGGACTCCTCTGGAAAAGAGTTTAAAGTAAGGATATATGAGAAATATATTCCTAAGATCGATAAAGTGAAAAGGGGAATTAAATCATTCATACTGGATTAGGAATGAATGATAGTTATAGAGACATGACGATCTCTACGATAAGATTTAATTATTGAAATATCAATATCAAAGGATAGGTTGATGTAGACCTAACCACTAATGCTATTGGTAAAAGCATAACGATACGGATACCCGAGAAGTATAGGGTGAATGAGGCAATGTAAGACCATAGCAAGGGAACATAATGTCCCAATGGAAAGGACAATGACATATGAAATAGATATTTACTGAATAAACGGAACACCGTAGACCAAAGCCTATACTTCACATCGAAAAATGATCAAACAAAACCAAAAGGCATGATAGGTATGAGGAAAATTTCATAATACCTATAAGATTTTGTTCAATGTAGGTGCTTCGCTGACATCGCACAAGTATGCGAGAAGCGATAGAACCCAACTCGTGGTAAGCGAATCAAGAAATGAAAATCTCCTTACCTATACGGAATTATGACCATCGCAAGTGTTACTTAAGCTCGTAATTGAACCTAGAATCGCCTAAAGTGCTATCCAATGATTTGGATCATTATATCTATGTGGAACGAGATATAATTTTAGAGACAAGAAGTTTTAAATGGTTGTCATTCATGTGATTAGTGACCGGGCTAGCCTTTTCGTTAGAGGTTTTACACGACGTAATATCAAGACCCACCGTCGCCTATGCGAATATCTTTAAGGCAACATACGATCAAGATGTAAACGAAATGAGTATTAAGATAAGTGTCATGAGTCGTGTCACAAGTAGTCTACATGTGTTATATACGCCTTAAGGTGTATAATTCATTAAGAGATCCTTCTTGTTTAGAAATCCTCCATTGCTTAAATTAAGTCGGATTTATCTAGAAATATCCGTTTACGATGACAAGAAAAGGGAGTTTAACTGTAAGAGTTAACCCCAAGGCCTACAAGTTTATAACTCACACGAGCGATCGGCTCTTTTAATATGAACTAGGAATGAATTTAGAACAGCTTTGAAGAAATTTTGCACCTCCGATGGATACTGTAACTATAGAGTGTCAAATGAGGATGGTACCCAACGACGATTCGCTATTTGCCAACAGATTGGCGTAATTTTGCAAAAGAATTATCAAGAGAATATTTTTCCATGATAAAAATTCCAAAGCCGGACAGACTTACCAGATTTGTCAATGCACTCAAGTATACATATAATGCGTAGGAAACGACACCCACGAGTACTTGTCCCGTCCTCGGCAAGTTACACAAAGACGGCATAAAGGAATGGTTGTACCGATGTTCCAAACGCCGCCCACGCCCCGTGCCATCAATGGTACCAGAAGAGACGAGAAGGGCAAAAGGACAAAATCTTATCGCCTCATGGATTAGGAGAATTACCGCTACCAACCCAACCATACTTTTCGATAAAAGTAACACCAACTTATGGTATTGAAGAAGAAACGGGAGCACTGGACCCGCCTCTCGAAAGAGAATAATCATCGAAATATGAAACAAAAACGATTGGAGAAAGACAAGTTTCAAGGAGGAGTACGACCGACGAAGGTCACTCAGAGACCTAGAATCCTAGGATCCTATAAGACTTATATGTAGATAATGGTTTATGATGAAAATGGTGTGATTAAGATATGTAAAATAAACGTAGTTTGGAAATTTTGTGAATATGTTAATAAAGTGTCAAAACTTTGAGTGTAAAAGAACTAGACGCTAGAATCAATCACCAAGAGACCGACTCGTAAGTAATGTACGAAAAGTCCTCACTGAGGCATTATGATGTAATATTATATGGACTTGAAGAATGGTATCCGAAATACGGAAATGAATTGTTCCGAATAAGATATGGTTACTATGAGATAATAGTTACGCCATTCGGACTAACCAATGCACCAACCCTGTTCATGAACCTCAAAATCGAGTGTTTCACACATACCTAGATAATTTTTATCTCAATCCTCATGGATGATGTTCTTATCTATTCAAAGGACGAGAAAGAACATAAAGAAAATCGAAGGGCTGTCTTACGACTTTTAAGAGCCGGCAAAATATTGCAAATACGCTTTGTAAATTTCGCTTAAAAGAGAAATATTCCTCGTGCACATAGTGTCTTTAGAAGAAAACAATGTAACCGACAAAGGACAAAACAATTAAAGATGAAAGACGCCAATGACCTAAAATAAGATCGTGAATTTTATAGATTGATTAACTACTATTAGAGATCCATTAAGAACTCTAAGGTAACAAGACCAATAAGATAGTTACCCCAAAATAGAATCAAAATTTCATGGATTAATGAAAGAAAGGCTATGTATTAATATGAGAAAGATAATAACTTATGCATCACAATGACTTAGGCCACATGAATATAATTTCCCAACTCATGACTGAATAGTAACAATGGTATAAATACCAAGTCTTGGAAATTTCACCCTATATCAATAAATTAAGAACCCTTCACAATTTACAAAAGTTTGAACTTATTCTTCGAGCAAAGAAACTGGATACGTGATAGGAAAGATGGCACTAATCAAGAAAGATTATAATTGTGATAAATAATCACCTAAGGAAGGTTAATGTAGAATCTAATGCCTAAGTTATAAAATTCAGTCTAAATTATGGTATGTCCTTATAGAAAAGGAAAACTCATCGAAAGATTAAGAAAACGAGAACAAGAATAGTCGGGCAATCGTGACTAATGTAAGTAGTATTCCCATAACCAAGGTGAAATATGACTAAAAAGAGAGAATGAAGATGGGAATAGAATACGAATTAAGATAAGGAATGAAGAGATGAAGGATTTTAAGGAGCGTTGGACAATGTTATTGTCTAAAAAAAAAAGATATATACATATATTTCCAAGCAATAATAAGCTTAGAAATGAAACCAAGAATGAATTTCATGATCCTTCTCATACCGCCAACCAGGCATTATTAAGATGTATTATGATTTACGAGAAAAGTTAGATAGCAAGGAATGGAATGAGATGTAACCATGATTGTCGAGCAGTGTCTCGGTTACCAATAAGTAAAGGCATTGTATCAAAGGCCTTATAAGAGAGTATAATCTCTAGAACTACACGAATGGAAATAGAATGATATAGAAATAGATCTTGTGACAGATTTTACCAAAGTCATAAAGAAGTTGCACTACTATATGGCTAGTAGTGGATTGACTCGCCAATTATGTTTTGTCTCTCGCCATTCGATGACTCATAGATCCGATAAGTTAGCTCACCGCACATAAAGGAAATCTTATATTTACAAGGAGTACTAGAACCTATCGCTGCGTGTGAGAGACACCAAGAGTACCCCTAGATTTTGAACTAACTCACAAAAGAAGTTAGACACGAGATCGAACCTTAACATAGATGTCCACCACGCATGATAGACAATCAAAAGGACAGATGAACGCTTAAGGATACGATAGAACATAAGTGTTAAACCAAGATGCAAGTGAGAACGATTGCACCACCGGTAAGTTTACGACGACCATAGCTACCAAATAACGATCAATGTAATTTTATGAGGCGACATGCGTAAAAGAATATCGACCACCACTTTATTGTAACAAAGTGGAAGAGCAAAGGTATAAAGTCCCGACGTCGTAAATGAAACGACTAAGATATCTACCCAATAAGGCAAAGAATAAGAAAAGCTCAGGACAATTAAAAGTCTTACCGATACGCAGAATTTGAACCGCATTTTAAATGCGAATTAAAGTTTCTTAAGATTTCTCCATCTAGAGAAATTATAAGTTTAGATACAAGAATGTTGAGATCACGCTTTATAGACCCACGAGCTCCTAACAATGATAGGTCTAGTAGCCTATAGCTTGGTACTTCCACCACATTTGGGGAAAGTACGAAATGTTTTCCACGTGTCACAGTTAAGGAAATACGAAAATGACCCAATTCACGAAAACCAACATGATGACGTGACCTTTGACTCAGATGGGTTATGATGAAAATCTACGACTAATTTGATCGTACGATTCAACGATTAAAGAAGCAAGTTTGGTCTTATAATGAAAGTCCAATGGAAGAACCATGGACGAAAGAAAAGCACATAGAAAGTTATGATGTTATGATGTTAAGATACCCATACTTTATGAGGTATGCAAATTTCGGACTAAATTTCTTTTAAGTGGTAGGATGTAATACCCCGTAATTAACGCCTAATTACGGTATTTAAAAACCAGAAATCAAAGCTACCGAGATATTCAATCGTAATGATATCGAATAATGACTTCGATTAATTACGAAGGAATGAAATCCTATTTTATATTCACCGAGAATTGTGAATTAAGGAATAAAAGTATACGAAGTATATCGGCAAGATTATTTTAACATCGATCGCAGATCGATAGTTAAAATTATGATATTTTCTAAGCAATTGCTTAGAATTAAATTCCATTATTAATGGAATAATTTAATAAAGTGATGACGACCATTTCGAGATGAGTCGATAATGAACGCTTTCAACGCTTTCAAACGTTAACGCTTTGAGATGAAACGAAAAGCGCTTTTAATCGATCAAGAAATTATAGGAATTAATTTCCTATGATTAGTATATGTAATTACAGTATTATTTAGCATTAAATCAATGCTAGATCATCAAGATTTGATAGTGACAAATTTTTCAAACGCTCAAAACCCTAATTTTCGAACTCGATTTTTATCGCATAAAATGATGCCATTAATTTATCCTATGATATTATTTATCATCTAAACTATATGTCATAACATATATCAATGTTTGGCATGGAAAATAAAATTTGGACCTTTGGCATAGTGTAATAGCCGAGAGCTATATACACATATATACTAAGCACTTATTTGTTGATTTTTCCTATTACATGTATCTAAGTGACATTGGATTAATTATAACCTAACTACACTATTAAAATCTGATATATATACATATATATGTGTACAAAATCGTGCATGTGTGTGAGGTGTGTAAGTAGAGTGTGTGTTGTCAATTGTGCATGGCATAGGGTGACATTTGTAATACATGAAGACACCCCCAAACACTTGTCACCCCTAAGCAACCACCCCACCTCTCTACCACCACACAACCCCCAAATTCAGATTGCATTCGTCCCTTCCTCCTCTCCTCTCTCACTCCATCTCCTACAATGGAGACCCCTTTTTCCACCATAGCTAAACTGAAAACTGGAAGTTGCTGCACGAACAGTAGATTGTGGAATTTATTTGACTAAGTTACAGTGGTCAGATGAAGGTGAAATTTAAGTATGTTTATATTAAGCATGAATAGTATATATGTATAAAATTTCAAGTCGATCTGATGTGTTTTACTATTTTATTTATATTTTTCAAAACCACTGCACAAAACTGTGAAATTTTCCATGTTCATCACCCACGGTTCATAATCTTTATTCCGAGTTTGGCTAATGGTAAAACTCTAAAATTTGGCATAAGAATAATTCAGCATGTCTAGAAGATGTATGTAAATTTTCAGAATTTTCTAAAAATGTTTACTATTTATTCCAGATTTTACAAGCTAACTGCACAAAACTGTCACTGTAGCGATAGCTTGTGGTAAAATATTTTATCTCCCAATCTATTGTGAATCATTGAGTGAGGCTTTTTCTGGATTAAACTAGACTTAAGTGGCTTTTCAATATGATTGGTTGCATTCCCAGATTCCTTATAATGAACTCACGGTGAATTTTTGAAGTTGATACATTACAGTAAGTTTTTTGGACAAACTGCCTTAGTGAATTTTTTCATGTAATAGGCTGTTCGAGTATGACTTTTACGTGAGATGTTCAAGCCGTTTGTAGTCCGATTTGGACTTGGGTTTCTTCATAAGAAATGTTCCTCACCATGTCTAGTTATGATCTGGAAAGTTTGATCCCAAACCAAGTTTTATAGGTATACCTTTCATCGACCCAAAGTCACCTACTGGAAACTGTCCATTTCCAACTAGTCAACTTTGAGCTTATGTATTTCTCGATGCGCCAGATATTTTCCAGTATGGTCTTCATGAAATATGTAGTTCTTGTTACAAGGTTTCGAAATTGGTAGCCTGCAGCCATTTTGGCATTGTGAGTCAAAAGTTACGAGCCTCGCAAAACCCCTCGTCGTTAAGCTAAAACTGAAAATTCTGAAAAATTTTCTAAGTATAGAAGTCAGTTTGAGTTGCCCACTTTGAGACCCTATATCTCCAGAACCACGACTCTTTTGGATTTAATTCTTCTTAGAACTTGTAGTACATGTTTAGAGGTTTCAGAATGTATCTTTGTGCGACCACACGATTCTGAATCGAGAGTTATGAATCGTCAAAGTACGCCACTGGGTTGTTTCAAACTGTTTTGCTGAAATTAAACACTTGAAAATTTGACTAAGTGTTGGAACCCCTAGTGAATTATGCCTTATGTGAATAGGGTGATGATCGATTGTTATATGGATGATATTAATACATATTAATGACCATAAGTGTATAATAATACACTATATGAATTTAGAAAAAAATTTGGAAATCATTTGGTAATTTTAAGAATTTCCGAGAGCATTAAAGGAATTATAAGGATTTTAAATCCTTTCTAATTAAGAGTAATAATATATTATATGTCTAAATATTATTTTGGACATATTTGGGATTTATAAAATTTTATAAACGTAGATCACTATGTTTATAACGAAACGTTATATTTAATAACGTTATAAATGAATAATAAGGATTTATGGATAAATGGATTAATATTTAAGAAAAATATTAATAAAGTTCATCGATTTACGTGACAAATCGAGAATTAGGACTTTATGAAAAGAAATCGATTGGAAATCGATTTATAACATGAATTAGTAAGAAATTACTATCGAAAGTCAAAATTGTCGACTTTTAAAGTCAACGCATTTAAATACGCTCGATAAATACGCTAATACGCTGTAAGGTACACTAATTAGGTAAGAAACCTCATTAGTAAGAAAAGATTTCATAATTGAAACCTTATATCGAGAAACGATAACACGCCGAACGCTTAAACCGAAAGGTTAAACGACACGATTGAACGTGTCTCAAGAACGAGAACTATTCAATTGAAATACGAATTGAAAAGCGATCGAATTCATTAAGGAATTCAGTTTATACCGATATAGAATATCAAAATTATTCTCGACTTTGAGAGTCTCGAGAAACGTGAACGACGCACTAAAACATCGCTTTTACGTAGCGTGGACGCGACGCCGACGGCCGGACGCTGACGAATACTCAAGTTTAAGACGAACAATAGTCCGTGGGCTTTACTCTACTCAAAAATAAAATGCTTTTGAAATATTTATTTACGATGCTTATTTCAACTGCTGATAAAATGTTTACATGATTACCGCCAAAATGTTTATGTTTTGTGTATGTATCCTATCCATGAATGAATGTTATGAATGTTATGAATGTGTTGGGTCGCCCCAACTTATGAATGAAATCGATATCGGATCCTATGCCGAAGGACAATACCGGCTAGATTAACGGTACACCTAAGGTGACCGTGTGTTGTAAGGACAATTCACGGCCGGTCACGGGTCGTAGAGGAGGCCTCCTTCACGACTTTCGACTATGATGATATGATGAAATGATGTTAAGGGATATGGATCATGGTAAAAATGCCCGCCAAAGCGATGATTTTGAGAAATGATGAAAATGATTTTAGTAAGCACAAGGCATTTCAACTAAAACCCTGTGTCTTACCATGATGTGGCAAAGGTAATCTTCAAATGATAAAATATTTTGGCATGAGTCCACCGAGTGCATTCTTGTACTCACCGCATGTTTGTTTTAAATGTGCAAAGTTGAGCGATGATGGATGGAGCGTTGTTGAGCAATAGGAATGTTGTCGCCGAAATGTTTATACCTTGATAATACATCGTCATATGTACATATCACATGTTTTTTTCCGCAAGAACCCCAAATTATGTAATATAGTCCAAGAACATAAATGACATATGTATTACGCTTATTGTTAAAAGAGTCTCCATGTTTTTTTATCCCTTTAGAGTTATAGTCCCCGTTAATCCGTACTTTAGATTTAGGGTTCTCAAATGAATTCGATATGCTTTCAAATACGTTATTTAATTGAATTGTTCTCGCTCTCGAGATACGCTCAACTATTTCGCTTAACGCTCCGGTTTAAACGCTTTAACGATGAGCACGTGTCTCGATATATGGATTTCATTTGTGAAATCTTTTCTTACTAATGAGGTATCATACTCAATTAGTATATCTTACGGCGATTGGCGATTTATCGAACGATAATCTCACGCTTGACTTTAAAAGTCAACGAAGTCAACATCGTCAACAAAGTCAACAATTTCGACTTTCAAATAAGAATTTCTTACCATTTTATTTATAAATCGAAATTGATCGATTAAAATCGAAGTCCCATTTCTTGATTTATCACGAAATCAAAGGACTTATAAATGATTTCTCATTTAAATAAACCTCTTAATAATTAAAACGCAGATTTTCGATTTTAAAACGTTAATAACCTAACGCTTGTCTCAAACATAGTAATCTATGTTTATAAAATTTTATAAATTTCAAATATGTCCGAATATTAATTAGACATATATTTTATTAATAAACTGAATTAAAAGGATTTTAAATCCTTTTAATTATCGAAAATCTCGATAATTAGCTTAAAAATACAAAATGACTTTTGAAAATTTTTCTAAATTAATATAGTGTATTATTATACACTATGGTCCGAATATGAATTTATAAAATCCATATGATATTGTTTGTCACTTATTAGAATATATATACATATATATAATTCGGTAATTCCATATAATATGGAATAATTATCCAAAATTCCCAAAATTAATATACACATAGTATAATATCCCAATCGTCACGACCACACTGTGATAACCCGGAGTGAGCGGACTAATATCGAATAGTATTCATGGATACTAAGACATCACGATAAGACTTATCACATGAGAATATAGAATTTAGGATTAAACATACACTTATAACATTTCGGATAAAAAGGTTTAAGCCAACAGACCCAAAGGATATGACGATCTCAAGGACTTCATAGTTCACATTATCTTATCATTCAAAATACAAATAAAACAGTGCAGAGTTGCAGCGGAAAGTGTGTGAATACATATATGACGATATGTATTCAAGGTTAACAATTCCTAACAAACATCAAGGACAAAGGCTTCCTCAACACTCCTCCATCATCAGCATCCGAGCTCAACCTGCACATTTAAAAACAAACATGCAGGGCTAAGTACAAAATTTGTACCCAGTGGACTTATGCCGAAAACATTTTATTTTCATTGAATTACTCTGCCAATATAATGGTAAGACACAAGGGTTTTATTTGAAAATGCCTTGTGCTTACTAAAATATTTTCACGAGTTTATAAAAGTTGCTTGGCCAAGCATTTTCTTGGTGTACGTACTCCATATCCCTTATTATCATTCCATCACATTATCATAGTCGAAAGTC
Organism: Salvia rosmarinus; assembly: GCA_036937905.1. Lineage (NCBI taxonomy): Eukaryota > Viridiplantae > Streptophyta > Magnoliopsida > Lamiales > Lamiaceae > Salvia > Salvia rosmarinus. The sequence goes on along the minus strand of CM072823.1, from coordinate 17,279,135 downwards.
GTGAAGGAGGCCTCCTTCTACGACCCCGTGATCGACCGTGAATTGTCCTTACAAAGACACAATCACCATCGTGTACACGTTAATCCTAGCTGTATAAGCCTTCCCAAGATAGGATCCGATATCGATTTTCATTCATAAGTTGGAAATAATCCAACAACATCACATTATTCATGGATAGATACGATACACAAAACGTAAACATTTTGGCAAGTAATCATTTAAACAATTTTATCAATAGTTGAAAAGCACCGTAAACAAAGGCGGTTGAAAAAAGCGAAGAAGGTGATTTTGTTTTAGTAATAAAGCCCACCGAAATTATTGATCGCCTTTAACGCTCGCTACTCGTCAACGCCCACCGGTGCGCCAACGCCCACACCTTTATATAAAAGGATGCTTTAGTACGTCGTTTACGTAATTCGAGACTTACAAAGTCTATAATAAGATTCGATATTCCATATCGATGTGAATCAATTTTAATGAATTTAATTCGCTTCTCAAACGCAGATCATCTTAACATTTCTCGCTCTTCGATAGAGACGGATATGTATTAAGAATTACCAATTTATCCCTCTCGTAAATGGTCCAACGCTTTCTCACGTTTTCGATTTCACGACTTCAAATATGAAATACTTTCATATCAATGTGATGTCATTAGCAATTCATGCGCCTTACGCATTAGCGTATTTATCGAACGATTTCAGACGTTGATTTCAAAAGTCAACAATTTTGACTTTTCTTAGTAATTTAATTACTAAGTCATACTTTAATATTAATTTTTTCAAAATCAATTTCCAATTGATTTCTTTTTATAAACTGTTTTAATATGTTTAAAATAATTTTAAACATATAATTCATTATAAATAATGAATTTAAGGATTTAAAATCCTTATTCCAATTTTAAAAATAGCTCACGGCTATTTTGTGTTTTATCAATCAATTATCTTCTAAAATTGCCCATAATTTCCAAATATGTCTAAAATAATATTAGACATATAATTTATTAATAAATTGATTAAAAGGATTTAAAATCCTTAGAAATTCTTTAGAATTTCGGTAATTATGAAAATTACCAAACAATGTCCAAATTTTTTCTAATATTATATAGTGTATTAATATACACTATGGTCATTAATATGTCATAAAATCAACTAAACATTAATCAATCATCACCTTATTATTTTTATAAGGTCTCGCATTTTAGTAAAATGCCCAACAATTCTCTAAAATTCCAATAAATTAACACAAGGTCTAAACCTTAGTCCATGACATTTTATGTCACATAATTCATTATATAACAATGTTATATCATACAATCATCATCATAGCTCTCGCCTCTTCATCATTTTCATCAAACAATTTTGTAAAATTTTCCAAAATCATTACATGCTCATAAGCTATAGTGTAACAATGTAACACCATAAAATACATCAAGAACAATTTTATTCATCACCAAGTCGAGCTCAAAGCTTTCGGTTTATTTGAATAAAATTGTAATTGATTCTTAAAATTTTAACAAAACATAGGATGCATAAAACATATCCTAGATCAATAAAACACCATTGCATGTTACAAATCAAAATCATACATCAACACATAAATACATATTTGCTTCGATCCTTTTTAAGAAAATGGTATAAAATTTTCCAAAAATTCCCAAACAATTTATATGAAATATATGTATCATCTTGAATCAACAATATATGCTTGCATGTTCTAGATGAAAATCATATATCAACTTATATATATATAGCTTCGGTTCTTTCTAAAAAGAATAGGTAGACATTTCCAAAAATTTCCAATTAAATCATAGGGTATAAAGTTCATGCTCTAGAGTAATAAAATATTATTGCATGTTATAAAATAAAATCATACACATATATATACATATATATGGTCCTCGGTCATCTTTGAAAATTAAGGGTAGGAATTTTCTAAAATTTCAAATAAAAGGCTATGTATTCACATAATATCATAGATTCACTAGATGTAATTGCATGTCTTAAATAAAATCAATCATCATTCAAATATGTATATATAAGTTTCGGTCATCATAAAAAATAGCAAGAGTGTTCTAAAATTTTCAAATAAATTATATGATTCTCAACACATCATAAATCCATAATATCACATTGCATGTACAAAAATAAAATCATACACCCACTTAGAATTCTTATGCTCTCGGTTTCAAGAAGAAATTGGGCATGGATTTTTCTAAATTTTCAAGATAAATACTATGGATACATATAATATCATAGATCATAAATTCATGCTCAAATGCTCCTTATAGCTCTCGGTCCTCACTACATTTTTCACCCATGGTTCGAAATTTTTAAAACATGTATAAACCTCAAACTATCATGCTACATATTCTTGGTACACAATATACCCATTGCTTCGAAAATTTTTAAACAAAAATTGGACATGCAATACATTTTGAAAAAAAACAAGAACACATACCCAATCCTTTATCATTTATACACATGCAATAGCAAAACATCATCAACAAAGTTCTTCAAGAACACATGCATGAACTTAAGCTATTTTTCGAAAACTTTTCAAAGATTCAAGAACAACCAAGCCTTTGTTTCGATTCCTACCTTGGATATAGGGTTTAATGGAATAATGTCCAAGGTTTTACACTTGATATGGAAGAAGAGAAGAAGATTTAAGCTTGGCTATGGGAGAGGGAGCTCTTGGCTGTTTCAGAAAAATGGGGGAAGAAGGAGAGAGTTTTGAGAGAGAATTGTGGAGAGTTGAGAGAGAAGGAGAGTGTGATCAAGTGTTGATTGTGTAAATGAATGAAATAAACAAAAATCTGATCTCCTCTCCTCCCTATAGCTCACGTCCCAGCCCTCTCTCTCTTACACAAGAGAGACCTTTCATATATCTATAATATTTTATGTAGATAGTGGGCACTTTCATGAGTGCCTACACATTGAAATTATGAAAATAGGATATATATCTATACATATAATGGAGTCTTAGTAATAAAATCTGAATATATATCATTTATATATGCATGTGAGATTGATAGAATTAAAAATACACTTTGTTATACACACATGCATTACACACGGCTTTTATGCCTTAAACACATTAAATAATTTAGTTTCATGCCAAAATACATATATACATCATATAATATAATTTAGATGGTAATTAATATCATAGGTTAATTAAATAGCATAAGAGAAGAATATAATTCAAACTTAGCACAAGAAAACGCCATCGCCATTTGGATAAACCATGGGTTAAAATTTTATTTCATATTATTCATAGGTATGTGCACCTTGGTATATGATTTAAATGATAATTATAGCATAGGATAATTAAAAGGCATGAATTTTTCAAGAAACCCTAATTTTGAAATATTAGGTTTTCAAACTAACTTTGAGATTTTTATTAATTCTAATGTTCAAGCATTAATTAAATGCTTATTAGTACTGTAATATCATAAAAATATAATAAGAAATAATTATCTAAAGTTTCTTGATCATTAAAACCATCGCTCGTTTCATCTCTAAACGTTGACGCTTGAAAACGCCTCAAGACGTTACGTATCGCCTCATCTTTAAAATGGTCGTAAGTACTGTAATCCCATTATTAAAGTATTCCACTAATAATGGAATATAATTCCAAGCTTGATTGCTTAGAAAATATCGTGACATTTCAACAAATGATATGCATTCGACGTTGAAAATGTATCACGCCGATAAAATTTAAAACTTTCGAATCCTACATTCACGAGTTTGAGTGAATGTGTGATAGGAAATCATTCCTATGTAATTAATTGAAATCATATACGATTTCATATTTAATTCGATTTCACGGCGAAATTTTATTTTACGGGTTTTGAAGACCGTAATTAGGCTTTTAAAACTGAAGGGTTATTACACCAACATCAATATATATCATTAATATAACCTATAGTTCATCATAACCATTCATTCATGAATAAATCAATAATGCTCACGGTATTTTTGAATAAATACCAAACAATTATCAAATAATTCCCAAAAATTCTAATTAAATTCTAATATGATCAAACATTATATTATAACATTGTAACATCATAATATCAACCAAACCAATTGAAATCATCACCATATGAGCTTGTAAGCTCTCGGCTTTTTTGATTATTTTTGGTTTTTGGTTTTCAAAATTTCCAACAATTATATACTATGCTTATATACTATAGTATACTAATATAACATCATTTAATCATCAAAAACAAATTAAATCATCACCTTATGCACATAGTGCTCTCGGTTTTTTTGATTTAAATTAGGTATTTGATTTCCAAAAATTCTAATAATTATACACTATGTTTATACATTATAATATGACATTATAACACAATATCATCCATCAAAACTAAATTAAATCATCACCTTATTGAGCAATGGCTCTTCGGTTTTTTTGATTTAATTTAGCATTTGATTCCCAAAAATTTCAACAAAATCATACAATACATAAACAATATACTAAAGCATTAATATGTCATCACAAGCTTAAAATAAAAATTATACACCATGGTACATATCAAAATGGCTCACGGTATTTTAATAAAAAATACCTAGGGTTTTCTAAAATTTTTCAAATCATACCTATGAACTCTAAACATGATAATAAACAATAATCCATCACCAAAATAATCAAGAAGTAATCGGTCATCATCATTTTATTTTATAAAGCTTTCGAAAATTTTGTTAAACATATCCTATGGTTCGAAAATCATGAAGACATGCTAGATCCATTTCAACAATTTAATATACAACCATCTATGCTCATCTAACATATATTCACATATATTTTTGGAATAAAATCATCAAGAACAACATTCATCCATAGTTCATTCATAGAATATTTAAAGCATACACAAATATATATATATAGCCTTCGAAACACACATACATATATATAAGCATGCTCTCGATTTTCATTGAACAAAGGAGGTAAAATAATCGAAGCTATGGCCTTGTTTTACCTTGAAATGGTATAGATCTCAAGAACACTATATGGTATTAAGGTTTGGGAGAGGAAGTAAAGAAGAAGAAGAAGAAATTTTCAAAAATGGGAGTGTCTCGGTTCTTGGTGGTCAAGAAGAGAGAGGATGGAGTGTTTTGAGAGTGATGAGAGTTTGATGTGAGTGTGAGTATGAAGTGGGAGAAGAATGAAGGATCCCTCTCCTATATCTCTCTCTCACTCTCGATTTTTAGCCCACAAATGGGAGAAAATCTGCAGCAAATAATGAGGATTATAGTGATGATTAGGCTAGATAAAAAGGGTGCCCATGCATTGGTCCAAAAATAGGTGGAACTCTTGCTTGTCTCATGGGTGTAGCCGGCGCATTTAGGGGGATTTATGTCACGACCACATTCAGGATAACATGGAGTGAGCGGACTATTACTAGGAATAGTACTCATGGGTACGGAAGACTGTCACGATAAGACTTAACATATGAGAATATAGAGCTTAGGACTAAACATACACTTATAATATATCGGATCCAAAGGTTTAAGCCAACAGATCCAAAGGATATTACGATCTGGAGGGCTTCATAATTCACATTATCTTAACATTCAACATAAAAGTAAAACAGTTCAGAGTTGCAGCGGAAAGTGTGTGAATACATATATGACGATATGTATTCAAGGTTATCCATTCCTAACAAACATCAAGGACAAATGACTTTCAACACTCCTCCATCATCAAGATCCGAGCTCAACCGCACATTTAAAACAAACATGCAGGCTAAGTACAAAATTTGTACCCGGTGGACTTATGCCGAAAACATTTTATTTTCATTGAATTACTCGCTAATATCTTGGTAAGACACAAGCGGTTTTATTTGAAAATGCCTCAGGCTTACTAAAATATTTTCACGAGTTTATAAAAGTTGCTCGCCAAGCATTTTCTTGGTGTACGTAATCCATATCCCTTGTTATCGCTCCATCATATTATCATAGTCGAAAGTCATGAAGGAGGCCTCCTTCACGACCCGTGACCGGCCGTGAATTGTCCTTACAAAGACACAATCACCATCGTGTACACGTTAATCCTAGCTGTATAAGCCTTCCAAGCATAGGATCCGATATCGATTTTCATTCTTAAGTTGGAAATAATCCAACAACATCACATCATTCATGGATAGATACGATACACAAAACGTAAACATTTGGCGGTGTAACCATTTAAACAATTTTAACAAAAGTTGAAAAGCATCGTAAACAAGGACATTTGAATGAAAGAAAGAAAGTTGTTCGCTTTTAGTAATAAAACCCACCGAAATTATTGATCGCCTTTAACGTTTTCCTTACTCGTCAACGCCCGGTGGTGCGTCGGTGTCCACACCTTTATATAAAAGGATGCTTTAGCACGTCGTTTACGTAATTCGAGACTTACAAAGTCTATAATAAAATTGATATTTCATATCGATGTGAATCAATTCTTAATGAATTTAATTCGCTTCTCAAACGCAGATCATCTTAACATTTCTCGCTCTTCGATAGAGACGAGATATGTGTTGAAAATTACCAATTTACCCCTCTTGGTAAATGGTCCAACGCTTTCTCACGATTTTCGATTTCACGACTTTAAATATGAAATCCTTTCATATCAACATGATGTCATTAGCAATTGATGCGTTGTCACGACCCCATTCCGACCAACCCGGACTGGAGGCGACTAGTACTAGGAGTAGTACTTTAGGGTTACATGAATAAAATAGAGGTGCGTGAAAATAAGCTAACATGTCGAATGTAATACTAGATGATGTTATATTGTTTTTGAAGGTTTAGCCATCGGACCCCAAAACTCGCCCGATCCGATGGGCCTTAATAGTTTAAAACATAAAGCGTAAATAAGGGAGTTCGAGTATAGCAATGAAAGTGTGTGAATACATATACGACGATATGCATTCAAGGTATAAACCACAAATTCAAGTAAATCGGTCGAGGACACCGGACTCTCAACACTTTCCCCATCATCACCATCGAGCTCAACCGCATATTTAAAACAACATGCAGGCTAAGTACAAGAAATTGCACTTAGTGGACTTATGCCGAAAACATTTGATAGAGTTGGATTACGCTGCCAATATTGAGTAAGTCACAAGGGTTTTAGTTAAAATGCCTTGTGCTTACCAAATCATTTTCAGTTCGTAAACATAGCTCGGCCGAGCATTTTCTTGGTGTGTATGGTCCGTATCTCATAGTCACAATACATAATAATAATAAATAATAAACGTCGAGAGTGAGGCCTCCCATCTACGACGCCGACCGCCGTAATCCCGCAAGACACACGCAGTCACTCTGCAAGCATATGTTAACACAACAGAAGTTCCAACCTTCACGCCAATCCTAGCGGGCATTTATCATCCAAGACGGGACCCGACATTAAAAAGGTTGGGTGCTACCACAACAATTGATATAATAGTTCCAACCATCTCCACAGCCCTACCCGGGCATAATAGATAGGATCCATACACAAAACGAAATATTTTGGCGGTGTAATGCAAGAAACAAATTGATACGGTTGTAGAATAAGTGCTGTAAATAAACTCATCTGTAAATAAACTCATTTGGAAATAACAGTAAAGCAATTTAGTGGGGTAAGAAAAGGCCCACATTTTGAAGATAAGAAGGGAAGCCCACATTCGTGAGGTAAGAAAAGGAAGCCCACCTGGACTATGGTTCGTTGTAAAAGTCCTAGGTTCGTTTGTTCGTCAAAATCCCGTCGCTGCGTTTGCGTCCACACCTTTACGAAAAGCGAGGTTTTAGTACGTCGCTCAAGTCTTTCGAGACTTTCGAAAACTAAGATAAACTTCGATATTTCATATCGTTGTAGACTGAATTCCTTAGTGAATTTCAATACGTCTTTAACACGTATACGATTGACTTGTTCTCGTTCTTCGAGATGCTTTCAACGTATAAGTACGTTTTTCGATATATGGATTTCATTTGTGAAATCCTTTCTTACTAATGAGGTATCATACTCAATTAGTATATCTTATGCGTACTGACGTATTTATAAATGTATAATCGTACGTTTGACTTGAAAGTCAACGAAGTCAACATTGATCAACAAAGTCAACGATTTTGACCTTTAATAATAGTAACTTCTTACTATTTTGTTTTATAAATCGAATTTGATCGATTTGAAAACGTAAAGTCCTATTGCTCGATTTATCTTGTAAATCAAGGACTTATGATTATTTTCGATTTTTAATAACTCTTTTATAATTAAAACAGATTTTGGTTTTTAAAACGTTACAAATGAACGTTCGCCTCAAACATAGCAATCTATGTTTATAAAATTTTGTAACATTTAAAACTGTCCAGAATATTATTTTAGTAAATTTTCATTAATAAACTGCTTTTAAAAGGGATTTTAAAACCTTTTATATTATCGAAATTTTCGATAATTAGAATAAAATACTAAATGACTTTTGAAAATTTATCTAAATTCATATAGTGTATTATTATACACTATAGTCCAGAATATGAATTTATGAAATTCATATAATACTGTTTGCTAATTATTTATATATATACATATATATATATTTTCGGTAATTCCAAATAATAGGGAATAATCATCCAAAAATTCCCAAAACTGATATATACTTATAACAACATCCCAACATCAGTATATAATATTTATATAACCCATAGTTATTCATAACTATTTATTTCACAATATGTAACAATATTCACGGTATTAATAGGATAATTACCAAATAAATAGCAAACAATTTCTAAAAATTCTAAATAAATTCCAACATCAATAAACATTATATTATAACATTATAACATCATAAAATCAACCAAACTAATTTAAATCGTCACCATATGAGCTTTGCAAGCTCTCGGCTTTTTCGATTAAATTTAGTATTTGGTTTTCAAAAATTCCAACAATTATATACTATGTTTATACACTATAGTATATTAATATAACATCATATAATCATCAAGAACTAATTAAATCATCACCATATAAGCTTGCAAGCTTTCGGTTTATTTGATTTAAATAGTTAATTGATTTCTAAAATTTAATTAATTTACACAATGCATAAATAATATACTAAAGCATTAAAACACTATTACATGTTCAAAAATAAAATCATACATTAACCTATACATACCATATGCTCTCGGCCCTCTTGAAATAATTAGCAAATGATTTTCAAAAATTCTAATTAAAACATATATCATATAATCAATACATTAAAGCATTTATATGACATTATATGGTTAAAACAAAAATTATACACCAAGGTATTTTATTCAATAAGCTCACGGTATTTTAACAAAATACCTGTGGTTTTCTAAAAATTTTAATTAACATACCATAGGTTTAAATCATAACATAAATCAATATTACATGCTTAGAAAATGCTAAGAAGCACTCGGTCATCACATATGCATTTTTAACATTTTCAAAAATTATTTTAAACATGTTCTATGGTTCGAAAATAATATAAGCATGCTAGATCTATTCAAAAATCAAATGAACAACAACATATGATTATCTAAGCATACATTTCATATATTTTTCAAATAAGTCATCAAGAACAACATTCTCATGTTCAAGAGCATTTAAAACATGCATAAATATATATATATAGCATTCGGTACTCACACACACATATATAAGCATGCTCGAAATTTTCAGAATAGAGAAGGTAGAATAATCGAAGCTATGGTCTTGTTTTACCTTGAAATGGTGTAGGATTAACAAGAAGCAATATAGTATAGATGTTTGGAGAAGAAATGGAGAAGAAGGATGGAAGAAAATCTGAAAATAATGGGGGTGTTTGGCTCGGTTCTTGGCTGAAGAAAGGAGAGAATATGGAGAAGAAATGGAGTGAATGAGAGGGTGAGAAGATATTGAAAATGGGGTGAATGGGAAGAGTCTCCCCCTATCTCTCTCTCTCATTTACCCGATTTTCAGCCCAAAAATTGGGGCAAAATCTGTAGCACAATGATGAAGGTTATAGTGATGATTAGGCTAAGTAAAAGCTAAGCCATGCATTGGGTAGAAAATAGTGGTGCACGCTTTGTTTAACGAGGGTGGCGGCCTTTGAGGGTGTGTTGGGGCTGATTTTAATTTTTGTTACACATTAATACTATGTATTAATCATAGTATAGGTCATAGATATATAATACATGCCATAAAAATAATTAAATCAATCATATAGCAAAGTTTCAAATTACCGATTTTAATTGGAAAATAGGTATATAAATACAAATCACATTTATTATTGATACTCATGCTATTTCCGATCCAAATGTACACATATATATCATAATATATAATTTAGATATTGAATAATAGCATAGAATAAAATTATAGCATTAATTAATGCATAAGAAACCCTAATTTGAATATTAGGCTTCGAAAATCACAAAAATCTGTTTTCGATTTTAATGATCTAAAACTGATTTCATAGCTTAATAACACTCATATATATCATATTATAAAGTTTAGATACCATATGATAATTTAATAGTGTCATTTCATGAAAACCAAAGTTTATAAACTTAGGGTTTTGAAAATTTCAATATCAAAATATCGAATTCAATAACTGAAAATTCGACTTTTAATAATTAATAATACTGAAATTATATAAATATTAATAGGAAATTAATTATTATAATTTCACGAGCATTAAACTCGTTTTCAAATCGCCTCAGACGCCGACGCTCAAAACGCCCTCAAACGCTCAAAATCGACTCATCTCAAATGGTCGCAGAAGTTCGCACTTACTAAATAAATATATTCCTTTTAATAAAGGAATTAAGATGGAAATTAATTCCAAGCTCACGCGCAGAAAATTTCATGAAAAGTCGACGCTCGACACGTTTGACGTTAAAATATATCGACTAATCATTTCGTAATATTTCAACTTTAATTCACAATCCTTAGTGAATTATGAAAGGAATTCGTTATAACGATATCGTATCGAAATCACAAGGTTCGATGTCGTAAAAAGATAATATACTAAAACCCTAATTACGGGTTTAGAAAACCGTAATCGATATTCATTTCTTCGAATATTACATTCCACCCCTCACGAAAAATTTCGTCCGAAATTTGTATACCTTTAGAAAAATAAGTCGGGTATTTTTCCTCATTGCTTCTTCAAGCTCCCACGTGGCTTCTTCGTCGTGGTGTCTCCACAAGACTTTAACTAACGGAATCGACTTGCCCGTAGTTGCCGAACTTTGTGGTCAAGCATGGCTGCGGGTTCTTCCTTGTAGCTCATGTCCGCCCGAGGATCACGCCGCCTGGCGAATCACGTGCTTTGGGTCGTGAACGATTTTCGTAATGTGAGACGTGAAAACATTATGGACATTACCAGGTTTCATGAAGAGCCAACCTATAAGCCATGGACCTATCCTTTCTAGGATCTCATAAGGTCCTATGAAACGGGTCTAAGCTTTCCTTTCGTGCCAAACCCGACAATCCTTTCGATGGAGAGACCTTAAGAAATACTTTGTCTCCATCCTCAAATTGTAGTTCGGATCTACGCGTATCGTCAGTAAGATTTCTGTCATCCCGAGCTTCTTTTATCCTTAGTTTAATCGTCGAACGATCTCGATCATTTCGCTCACCGCATCGTGCCCTATAACTTTCCTCTCACCGACTTCATCCCAATAAAGCGGTGATCTACACTTTTGCCATACTGTGGCTTCGTGTGGGGCCATGCCGATCGTCGCTGATAAGCTGTTGTTGTAAGCAAATTCAATCGAGGTAAAATATCTTCCCATTTTGCACCTCGATCCAAAATTACGATTCTAAGCATATCTTCTAGGGTTTGGATCGTTCTTCCGAACGCCCATCGGTTTGTGGGTGGAATGTCAGATGAAGTTTAATCTGCACTCAGCCTTCTTTGTAAGCTAATCCAGAATCTGGATGTGAACTTGGAGTCTCGATCGAGGTAATAGATTTTGGCACTCCATGTAGCCGCATAATTTCCTTAACGCATGGTGAGCCAACTTATCGATCCATAAGTGCTTTGGATAGGTAGAAAGTGAGAACTTTTGTAAGTCTATCCACAATTACCCATATGGCTGTGTTTCTCTTCTCGATTTGGTAAGCTTGTAACGAATCCATCGTTATATCGTCCCACTTCCATTCGGGATTTCTAACGGTTGTAACTTCCGTAGGTCGCTGGTGTAGTGCTTTCACTTGTCGACAAACAAGACAGCGTTCTACGAAAGAAGCTATGTCTCGCTTCACGCCTTCCCACCAAAATTTTTCCTTCGTGTCCTGGTACATCTTAGTATCGCACGGTGGGCGGTGTATGGCGATCGTGAGCCTCACTCATGATTTCGCTCAAGCTCTGCCGTCAGAACGCATATCCTACCTTCAAACAATAAGGCGTTATCCGGTGCCTCTTGAAATTCTTGAATCCTTCGCACCTTAGTCTTTCTTGATCTTTTCCAACTTTCCTCCATCCTTCGTCTCTCGACAATTCTTTTCTTAGATCGATGTCGGTGTGAGTGTAGCGTCTGACCACAATTGTCTGGGTGGTTCAACCAGTTCAATCTTCATCCCGCCAAACTCTTCAACGAGTTTTCCTCTTGTACAAAGAGACATCCTAACTTGGTATGGCTCTTACGACTCAAGGCGTCACTACTACATTCGCCTTGCCCGGTGATAGTTAATACCACACGTAATCTTTACCGAGTTCAAGCCATCTTCTTTGTCTCATATTCAGATCCCTTTGTTCAAGAAATACTTCAAACTTTTATGGTCTCAGGAAGATCTCACATCTCACACCGTAGAGATGGTGTTCCATATTTTCAATGCATGAACTACATTACCGCTAGTTCCAAATCGTGGGTTGGGTAGTTAGGCCAGTGGGCCCGAGTTGTCGGGATGCGTGAAGCTATCACTTTTCCTTCTTGCATCAAACACAACCCACCCCGCCTTAGATGCGTCTCAGATAGACTACGCACTTTGTCCGCGGGACTGCTAGAACTGGTGCTTCGTCAATTTTTCCTCGAGTATTTGAAAACTCTCGCACTCATCACCCAATTGAACTTGATTCCTTCCCGAGTAGTCGGGTTATTGGCCTTGCAATCTTGGAGAATCCTTCGATGAATCTCCTATAGTAGCCCGCTAATCCTAGGAAACTTCTAATTTCGTGCTGCGTTTTTGGTGATTTCCATTCCTGCACGGCCTCTACTTTGGCTGGATCTACTTTTATGCCTTCAGCAGACACGATGTGTCCAAGGAACATAACTTCCTTCAGCCAAAACTCACATTTGCTAAACTTAGCAAAGAGTCTTTCATTTCTCAAGGTTTGCAAAACCGTCCGTAGATGTTCCTTATGATCCTCTTCATTCTTTGAGTAAATAAGGATATCATCTATGAAGACCAAAACAAATTTATCCAGAAATGGATGAAATACTCTGTTCATGAGGTCCATGAACACAGCTGGTGCATTGGTTAATCCGAATGGCATAACTATGAACTCATAGTGGCCATATCTGGTTCGGAATGCAGTCTTAGGTACATCGTCAGACCGTATTTTCAGCTGATGGTATCCTGACTTAAGATCAATTTTAGAGAATACACCCGCCTCGCAATTGATCAAACAGTCATCAATTTGGTAAAGGGTATTTGTTCTTTAGTGTCATCTTATTTAGCTCCCTATAATCGATGCACATCCTCAAAGAACCATCCTTTTCTTAACAAACAAAACAAAGCGCCCCAAGGTGAAACACTCGGCCTAATAAATCCTAGATCCAAAAGCTCTTGGATTTGGATTTTCACTCTTCTAGCTCCTTGGGGCCATCCTATAGGCGCCCGACCATTGGGCTGATCCCGGCTCCAAGTCGATGGTAAACTCTAGTTGTTCATCGTGAGGTAGTCTGGTAGATTCTCGAAACACGTCCAAAATTCTGGACGACTTCAATGTCTTCTACCCGCTCGGGTTTATCCTCATCGCTTAAATAGACAAGGAATGCATGGCATCCCTTACGGTTCATCATCCTCCCAGCTTGTAGTGTCGATACTATCGGAATCCTCCTTCCCATGCCGATTCCGTGAAAATGCGTTGCTTCTTGTCCAGGAAAGTGAAACGAAATTTTCCTTTCCTTACAGAGAATCGTGGAATGATTCTTAGCTAACCAGTCCATTCCTAAGATTATGTCTACATCGTCCATGGGTATTATGTTTAGATCATTAGCGTAACCTTAAGTGATCCTAATGTCAACTCTGTGTTCGAGCAAAAGTGGGTAACGGCCATAATTCCTCCTATAGGCGATGAGATTCTCATATCCTCGCTTGATCTTTCGCACTAAGGCCCAAGATTTCTACGCATGATTTTGCAATAAAAGAATGCGGCACCCCAGACGAACAAGACTATAACGGTGGGTTGAGAAGAACTCCCATACCGCCAAGTTTCCTTGGTTCTGCTCGCTCGCCTCCCGTGGCGTGTAGCTCGCCCGAGCCGGCCGAGGCCGACGGGCCTGGTCCCGCTGATTGGTGGTTGTTGCCTAGCGGTTCTGCCACCGGGCTGGCGTTGGCGCGATGGTTGTGGCCTCTGCCGTTGTTGTGGCGGTGGGCCGCCGCCACCGCTATTGGATTTGTTGTTGTGGCGGCCGCCACCATTACTCGCGGAGTTGTTGTTGTTGAGGTGGGGTGTTTGCCACGGAGTTCTTTGGGTTGGGGCTGAACGCGCGGTGGTGGGCTGGTCAGATAGCCTCAATGGTGAGCATTGCCCGGTTGGTTCGCCTTCCATCCGAACGTGACATCGGCAATTGTTGGCGTAATGCCCGCTCACCCGCATTTGTAACGACTTACCACGTTTGCCGTGCACACACCCTTGTGTGCTCTATGGCATCTAGGGCATTGAGGTGCCTTGATGGTCCTGTGGTCCCGCGCCGTGGAGCATGAGCTGCTTTCTCTTCAGACTTTGTCCTCGCTGCGCGGGTTTCCTTCGCCACGGGCGCTTGTGACTTGCTTCCGTAGTTTCCGCGGTGGTTATTTCCGCGGTTGGGCTCCCAGTTCCTTTTCCTTATCCGATTACCGTGTGCCGAGACGACACCGTCTTATTCTCGCTCATAGCGCTTTCAATATCCAAAGCTCGTCTAGAGCTTGTGTAAGATAGGTCTCCATGGTGGCAAAGACATGCGTATCTCCATTCTTAGCCTCGCTCGAACTTTTCCGACATCTTCAAGTCGGTGTCTACTAGATCCGGCGATATCTTGACGTCTCGCATGAAGGTGCGATCGTAGTGGGTTACGGATAATTTTTTGTTTTAGCGGGAAAATTCGCCTCTTTTCCCTATAACTTTTGGGGATATACTTTCATCTGACTCTCTTTGAAATCCTCCCACGAGAATTCCTCCACTGCTCACTGAAAGTCTTCTTCTCGGCCTCCCACTGTAAGTCACCGTCCAACCACCGGAAAGTAACACACGACGACCTTTCTTGTGCGTGCATCTTAAGAAGGTAAAGATCCGCTCAATAGCCACGACCCATTGTTCGGCTTCTTCCGGGTTGCCTTTTCCGTTAAAACATGTGAGGTTACATCTTAGAAACATTTCTTCGATTCGGCGATCGGGTTGTGGTGGAGGTGGTGGTGTCACGACCCCTCCGAATGACCCGGAGTGAGCGGACTATTGTTAGGAATATAGAACTTAAGATTAGACATACTCTTACACAAATTAGTCCAAAAGGGCTTAGCTAATGATCCAAAAGATATAATGATCCGAAGACTTCACGGTTCACATTGTTATAATATCCAACATGAAATTAAAGCAGTTCGTAGTTTGCGGCGGAAGGGTGTGAATACATATATGACGATATGTATTCAAGGTTATCCATTTCTAACGAACATCGAGGACATATGGCTTTCTCAACATTTCTCCATCATCACGATCGAGCTCAACTCGCACATTTAAAACAAACATGCGGCTAAGTACAAAATTTGTACCCGGTGGACTTATGCCGAAAACATTTCATTTTCGTTTAATTACTCGCTAATATAGTGGTAAGACACGAGGTTTTATTTGAAAATGCCTCAGGCTTACTAAAATATTTTCACGAGTTTATAAAAGTTGCTTGCCAAGCATTTTCTTGGTGTACGTGATCCATATCCATTATTATCGTTCCATCATGTTATCATAGTCGAAAGTCGTGAAGGAGGCCTCCTTCTACGACCCCGTGACCGGCCGTGAATTGTCCTTACAGCACACAGTCACCATCAGTGTACACGTTAATCCTAGCTGTATAAGTTCTTCCCATAGGATCCGATATCGATTTTCATTCATAAGTTGGGAATAACCCATCAACATCACATCATTCATGGATAGGATACAACATACAAAACGTAAACATTTTGGCAGGTAATCATTTAAAATTTTAGCATTTGTTGAAAAGTACTGTAAACAAGGACAGTTGAAAAGAGCAGCAAAGTTGTTCCATTTTGGTAATAAAGCCCACCTGGAAATTATCGTTCGTCTTTATCGTTTTCCTTACTCGTCAACGTCCAGCTGGTGCGTCAGCGTCCACACCTTTATATAAAAAGGATGCTTTAGTACGTCGTTTACGTAGTTCGAGACTTATCAAGTCTTATAATATAATTCGATATTTCATATCGACACGAATTGAATTCTTTAATGAATTTAATTCATTTCTCGATCAGATAAATTAACATTTCTCGTTCTTCGATAGAAACGAGATATGTGTTAAAAATGACCAATTTACCCCTCTTAGTAAATGGTCCAACGTTTTCTCACGTTTTTCGATTTCATGACTTTAAACATGAAATCTTTTCATATTAACATGATATCATTAGTAAATGATACGTCTTACGCGTATTTGCGTATTTATCGAACGTCTTTCGTACGTTGATTTCAAAAGTCAACAATTTTGACTTTTTCTTAGTAAATTAATTACTAAGTCTTATTTTAATATTACACTATTTCGAAAATCAATTTCCAATTGATTTCTTTTTATAAACTGTTTTAATATGTTTAAAAATAATTTTTAAACATATAATTCATTATAAAAGAATTTAAGGATTTAAAATCCTTATTTCTATTCTTTTAAAATAGCTCACCGCTATTTTAATTTTGCCAATCTATTATTTTCAAAATTATCCAATAATTTCCAAATATGTCTAAAATATTATTAGACATATAATTTATTAACAAAATTAATTTAAAAGGATTTAAAATCCTTAAAAATCTTTAAATGCCCCGGTAATTCATTAAATTACCAAACAATGTCCAAAATTTTTCTAATATTATATAGTGTATTAAAATACACTATGGTCATTAATATGACATAAGATCAACTAAACATTGTTCAATTATCACATTATTGTTAATCTGAGGCCTCGGCATTTTTAAAAAAATGCCCAATAATTTTCTAAAATTTAATAAATTAATATAAGGTCCAAACATTAGTCCATAATATATCTATGTCACATAATCTACTATGTAACAATGTTATAACATATAATTTGTCCCATAGCTTTCGGCATTTACATAATGTTCAACCAACAAGTTTGTAAAATTCCCAAAAATTACAATATGTATATAAACTATATTGTAGTAACATTACAATATAACAATTATCAAAACCAATTTATTCATCACCTTAATGAGCTTAGCTCTCGGTTTATTTGAATAAAATAGGTAATTGATTTTCAAAGTTTCTAATAACAACCCAACATGCATAAAATATATCCTAAGCTAATAATTTAGTATTGTATGTACTCAATAAAATCATACATCAATGTATATATATATATATAGCCTCGGTATTTTCCAAAACAATTGATAAGATTTTTTAAAATTTCCAATAAATGTCTATACATTCTTAGTTCATCATAACTCAAGATTAACACCTTGCATGTATAAAATAAATCATACACACATATATATATATATATATGTCTCTTTCTTAAAACAAATAGGTAGGATTTTTTAAAATTTCAAATAAATCATAGGGTGCATAAATCATACTCAAGATTGATAATACATCATTGCATGTTACAAATCAAAATTATAATTCAACATATATATACACATATGCTTCGGCTTTTTCCAAGAAATTGTTACAAAATTTTCCAAAAATTTCCAATTAAATTACCATAGACTTCAATATCATTATAGAGTAACTATATATCATTGCATGTCTCATATAAATATTATTCATTAACATATACTTATATATGTATGTTCGGTCATTTTTTTAAAATATAGCAAGGGTGCTTCAAAAATTCTCAATTAATTTACATTCATTTCCAATACATTATAATTCAAGAATATGTTATTGCATGTTCAACACAAAAATTATTTACCAACATTGACATATAGGTATGCTTGGTTATTTTGAAAAATTAGTATAAGCTTTTCAAAAGTTTTAGATAAATACCTATGAACACATTGACATTATAAATCACAAAATCATGCTCAAACTTTCCTAAAACTCTCGGCCATTTAGAAGAGTTTCACACATATTTGGATAAAATTTTAAAATATGCTCAAAGCTTCACAATATATTGCTATATATCACTAAGTACACCCTATAGTCATGGATTCGAAAATCCTTGTATAAAACCTTACATGCAATGCTTTTTGAAAATAAGGATACATATTTAACACACTTCTTACCATCTATATACATACAATAGCATAGGATTATCAACTAAAATCATCAAGAACACATGCAAGACTATACATCTTTCGAAAATTTCAAAGGTTTCAAAATAAAACCAAGCTCTTTTCAACTCCTACCTTGTGATATGGATGGAAGGATCAAAGTACAAGGTGTTTAAGTGTTATATGGAGATGAGGAGAGAAAAATTGAAGCTTGGAGAGGGGGGGGAAGCTCTCGGCTGTTGCAGAAAAATGGGGGAGGAAGGAGAGAGGTTTGAGAGAGAATTGTGGAGAGTGAGAGAGAAGGATATGATTAAGTGTTGAGTGTGTAAGTGAATGGAATGAAAAGAAATCTGACCTTCTCTCTCTATACCTCACGTCCAGCTCTCTCTCTCTTACACAGAGAGCTCCTCACATTTCTATAATATTTTATGTAGATAGTGGATACTAATCATGAATGTCTTACACACAAAATATACCTTGAAAATAGCTAAAATATCCCACTAATGGCTGAGTTCATATATAAAATATAATACATGAGAGATATATAAAAAGAAATTGGAAGGATAGCACACTTAAAATTTTCGGTACTAATATATGTAAATATATAGGACTTTCGACCCTTGCATTAAAACATAGGTTAAAATTTTATTTCATGTCATTAATAGGCATATACACCATGGTATATGATCTAGATAATAATTATAGCATAGGATAATTAAAAGAGCATAAATTTTTAAAGGAAAACCCTAATTTCGAAAATTTAGGGTTTTCGAAACTAGTTATGTGGTTTTCATCAATTCTAATGTTCAAGCATTAATTAAATGCTTATTAGTACTGTAATATCATAAAAATATCATAAGAAATAATTTCCTAAAGTTTCTTGATCATTAAAACCATCGTTCATCTTATCTCTAAACGTTGACGTTTGAAAACGTCTCAAAACGTTACGTATCGACTCATCTTTAAAATGGTCGTAAATACTCGTAATCTCATCATAAAAATATTCCATTCATAATGGGATATTATTCCAAGCTTGATTGCTTAAGGAATATCGTGATATTTCAATAGTCGATATGCATCCGACGTTAAAAATGTACTGCCGATAAAAGTTAGAACTTTCGATTTCTATCACTCACTAAATTGAGTGACTGAGTAATAGGAAATTGTTCCTTGTAAACAATTGAAATCATACTTGATTTCATATGTGATTTGATTTCACGGCAAAATTTTATTTTACGGGTTTTAAAGACCGTAATTAGGCTTTTAAAACTGCGGGTTATTACGGTGGTTGGGGAATTTCTTACGGCTCTTGTTCGGGACTCTACCCTTCCTCTCGGCCTTCCCCGTCCTCGACCTCGGGTTCCTGCTCCCGATTCCTTCTGGAGGCATGCTGCTATGAAAACAAGTAAACATTAGGCATTTATTCTTTTCACATTACGTCCACTCACACTTTGTTTTGGCCTTGTCATAAAGCGATCCCAAGCAGTATAACATTCTTAACAAACATAACTTGCGAAAAGCCCTATTAGGGTCGGTGTATATATATATATATCAAAATTTACGCCATAGGCGGGATGTTCAAAAACAATGGTAAACGAAAACATAAATCCGCCCACACGGCCTAAAAAGAGATTTCGAGTTTTAGAACTAAGGTGCAACAAAAGAAAAGAAAATCTAGCACACACGCTAGGCGTAACAAAACAAATCCTAATTAAGACGTCGCCTAGTGCCTTCACGAGGTCTTTCCTATTCCGTGTCTTCCTCGTGGTCTTCCTCCTCCTCCGAATCATCTTTGTCCAAAATGTCCATACGGGGTAGTCCACGGATGGTCGGCCCATTGCTTTCCATGCCGGTATATCTCGCATGGGGTTAAAAGCGGTGGTCGCGTTCGCCGAGGCTCGTGGTCGGGCGAATCGGATTGTAACATACTCGAGTCGGTCATAGCACGGAAGGCATCGATACTCTCATCCGTCTTTGTCCGGGAAAGTGCTCGATTGGTGGTATGGCTGGGACCATAGGTGGTGGAGGTGGTGCTTGGTGGACGACACGGGTGTCAAACAGTGAGGGTGGAAATACCGGCTCTCCCAGGCTCAGGGGCGTCTTGCCTCTCTAAGCGAGCAGGTCCGCCCTCGTCGAATCGACACGGAGGTACCACCGGGTCGATCTGCCTCGGAACCTCCGTGTACAGCCACTCTGGCGACTCATCTCGCCGGTATACTCTCGGGGAGGAGGTAGGGTCCTCTCGTGTGCCCGTAATGCTATATACGTAAGTCGGTGACTCACGAACACAGGCGATCTCCCACCAAGTCGTGGCGCCTATCGCCCGGTAGATGTAATCCCCGATATCTCGAGCATATCCATCCGGTGCGGGGGAGTATCGCTAGAAAGCGCTGGATGCCGTCATGTCGATCACGCCATGAGCTCGGGCGTCTCCAAAGACGGAGATAATATGCCAAGAACTCACCCAAGTCTTCCCAGTAGCACATCCAAGCGGGCGATATATACTCACCTCCTCCTCCGGGTGGGGTGTGGTCCAATCCTCCTCCTCGCGAGATATCTCATTCCCTCCATCTGTCACGAACAAAACTAACATAAGTCAACTATCGTCATCGAATAAGCAGGCAAAGGTATCTTAAACGTAACGTGAAGCAACTAGATAAGGTCAAGCAACTATATGGTAGGCAACATCATACTGCACAAAACTCACCACAACTTACCTTCTTAGTCTTACCCAAACGTATACATAAGTCAAACATCTTAATATAAGCTATGAGATCCTTATTCTATACCAAACACTCGAACTAGAGTTCAACGGACTCTATCGTATTCTGGAGGCAGAATTAAGGATTCTGTTCTTCATAACAAATGAAGATCAGTGCGTTAGGAGTACGCAGGCGAAAACCATGCGTAAATCGGAGTCCTAACGAGAGAGATCTGACTAAAACAAATTTACTGCGCAGTGCAGGAAATTTGCGCGATCGTGCTAAAGCGAAGTTAATCGAGTCGTACGTCGACATAAAACGTTTATCATTTTCGGGTTCTTAAGCTGAGGCTGGACATTTTGAAGCCGTAGTGACGTCCATGTCGTGATTCGTGTTGCTGGTCACTCGTGTCGAAGTGATGATGGAGTGCCGACGTCATTTAGCTTAAAGGTTGAGGTTGTCCTCGTCCATCCTTCTCGCTCGTCTTCCGTCGTTCGTGACCAAGGGTATCGTTACTTTCATTCTTCCTATCGTTCTTTCGTTCGCATATGGAAAGGAAGTTCGTACTTCTATGTTCTTTCACGATACGTGAACATGCTCCTTAGAGTCTAGGTTCGTCTTATGATAACATATCGTTCATCATAAATAAAATTTTTGAAAGTTGGAAAGATGTTTCAATTGAAAATTTTTGGAAATACGATTTCAACATAGCAATCATAATCAACTTATATGCATATCAAAAATGGATTCATTCATCCCATGTTGATCATTCAACTAGTACCACCATGTACTTTCATATCAATACTTGAGTATTGCATTAGTTCAACTAAAAGTATTTCGGAAAAATTTTCTTGCTCAACTTTCATTTTCATCATAAAAATTTTCATAATAATCAAATCCTTCAAAAGTCTATCAAATTGTTCAATCATGTAAAAATTTCATTTCATGAGTTTGAGAAAGGAATGCAGTTACCTCTTTCCCGGTTGAGCTCGATGTGATGGAGTGTTGAGGGGAGCCAGTTGGTTTCTAGAAGTCCAGTGACTCGATCTAGACTTATAATAAAAGAATTTGGGTTTCAAAAAGCAAAGGCTCGATACCACTGTCACGACCCCATTCGGACCAACCGGTTTGGAGGCGACTAGTACTAGGAGTAGTACTTTAGGGGTTACATGAATAAAATAGAGGTGCGTGAAAATAAGCTAACATGCTTGAACAGAATACGAGATGATGTTATATTGTTTTTGAAAAGGTTTAGGCCATCGGACCCCAAAACTTGGCCTGATCCGATGGGCCTTAATAGTTTAAAAACATAAAGCGTAAATAAGGGAGTTCAGAGTATAGCAGCGGAAAGTGTGTGAATACATATATGACGATATGCATTCAAGGTATAAACCACAAATTCAAGTAAATCGGTCGAGGACCTTTGACCTCAACACTTTCCCATCATCACCATCGAGCTCAACCGCACATTTAAAACAAACATGCGGGGCTAAAGAAATTGCACTTAGTGGACTTATGCGAAAACATTTGATAGAGTTGGATTACTGTTGCCAATATTGAGTAAGTCGCGAGGGTTTTAGTTAAAATGCCTTGTGCTTACCAAATCATTCGGTTAAGTAAACATAGCTCGCCGAGCATTTTCTTGGTGTGTATGGTCCGTATCTCATAGTCACAATACATAATAATAATAAATAATAAAGCGTCGAGAGGAGGCCTCCCGTCTGACGCCGTGACCGGCCGTAATCCCGTCAAACACGGTCGCTCTCGCAAGCATATGTTAACACAACAGTAGTTCCAACCTTCACGCCAATCTAGCGGGCATTTATCATCCCAAGACAGGACCCGACATTAAAAGGTTGGGTGCTACCACAACAATTGATATAATAGTTCCAACCATCTCCACAGCCCTACCCGGCATAATAGATAGGATCCATACACAAAACGAAATATTTTGGCGGAGTAATGCCAGTAAAACAGTTGATAACAGTTGTAGAATAAGTGCTGTAAATAAACTCATTTGGAAATAACAGTAAAGCAATTTAGTGGGGTAAGAAAAGGCCCACATTTTGAAGATAAGAAGCCCACATTCGTGAGGTAAGAAAAGGAAGCCCACCTGGACTATGGTTCGTTGTAAAAGTCCTAGGTTCGTTTGTTCGTCAAAATCCCGTCGCTGCGTTTGCGTCCACACACTTCTGGCGAGGTTTTAGTCGTCGCTCAAGTCTTCGAGACTTTCGAAAACTAAGATAAACTTGATATTTCATATCGTTGTGGTGAATTCTTAGTGAATTTCAATCGTCTTTAACTGCGATATCGATTGACTTGTTCTCGTTCTTGAGATCTTTCAGCGATATAAGCACGTTTTTCGATATATGGATTTCATTTGTGAAGTCCTTTCTTACTAATGAGGTATCATACTCAATTAGTATATCTTACGCGTACTGACGTATTTATAAATGTATAATCGTACGTTTGACTTGAAAGTCAACGAAGTCAACATTGATCAACAAAGTCAACGATTTTGACCTTTAATAATAGTAACTTCTTACTATTTTGTTTTATAAATCGAATTTGATCGATTTGAAAACGTAAAGTCCTATTGCTCGATTTATCTTGTAAATCAAGGACTTATGATTATTTTCGCATTTTTAATAACTCTTTTTATAATTAAAAAGCGTATTTTGGTTTTTAAAACGTTACAAAATGAACGTTCGTCTCAAACATAGCAATCTATGTTTATAAAATTTTGTAACATTTAAAAACTGTCCAGAATATTATTTTAGTAAATTTTCATTAATAAACTGTTTTAAAAGGGATTTTAAAAACCTTTTATATTATCGAAATTTTCGATAATTAGAATAAAATACTAAATGACTTTTGAAAATTTATCTAAATTCATATAGTGTATTATTATACACTATAGTCCAGAATATAATTTATGAAATTCATATAATACTGTTTGCTAATTATTTATATATATACATATATATATATTTTGGTAATTCAAATAATAGGAATAATCATCCAAAAATTCCCAAAAGCGATATATACTTATAACAACATCCCAACATCAGTATATAATATTTATATAACCCATAGTTATTCATAACTATTTATTTCACAATATGTAACAATATTCATGGTATTAATAGGATAATTACCAAATAAATAGCAAACAATTTCTAAAAATTCTAAATAAATTCCAACATCAATAAACATTATATTATAACATTATAACATCATAAAATCAACCAAACTAATTTAAATCGTCACCATATGAGCTTTGCAAGCTCTCGGCTTTTTCGATTAAATTTAGTATTTGGTTTTCAAAAATTCCAACAATTATATACTATGTTTATACACTATAGTATATTAATATAACATCATATAATCATCAAGAACTAATTAAATCATCACCATATAAGCTTGCAAGCTTTCGGTTTATTTGATTTAAATAGTTAATTGATTTCTAAAAATTCTAATTAATTTACACAATGCATAAATAATATACTAAAGCATTAAAACACTATTACATGTTCAAAAATAAAATCATACATTAACCTATACATACCATATGCTCTCGGCCCTCTTGAAATAATTAGCAAATGATTTTCAAAAATTCTAATTAAAACATATATCATATAATCAATACATTAAAGCATTTATATGACATTATATGGTTAAAACAAAAATTATACACCAAGGTATTTTATTCAATAAGCTCACGGTATTTTAACAAAAATACCTAGGGTTTTCTAAAAATTTTAATTAACATACCATAGGTTTAAATCATAACATAAATCAATATTACATGCTTAGAAAATGCTAAGAAGCACTCGGTCATCACATATGCATTTTTAACATTTTCAAAAATTATTTTAAACATGTTCTATGGTTCGAAAATAATATAAGCATGCTAGATCTATTCAAAAATCAAATGAACAACAACATATGATTATCTAAGCATACATTTCATATATTTTTCAAATAAGTCATCAAGAACAACATTCTCATGTTCAAGAGCATTTAAAACATGCATAAATATATATATATAGCATTCGGTACTCACACACACATATATAAGCATGCTCGAAATTTTCAGAATAGAGAAGGTAGAATAATCGAAGCTATGGTCTTGTTTTACCTTGAAATGGTGTAGGATTAACAAGAAGCAATATAGTATAGATGTTTGGAGAAGAAATGGAGAAGAAGGATGGAAGAAAATCTGAAAATAATGGGGGTGTTTGGCTCGGTTCTTGGCTGAAGAAAGGAGAGAATATGGAGAAGAAATGGAGTGAATGAGAGGGGTGAGGAAGTATATTGAAAATGGGGTGAATGGGAAGAGTCTCCCCCTATCTCTCTCTCTCATTTACACGATTTTCAGCCCAAAAATTGGGGCAAAATCTGTAGCACAATGATGAAGGTTATAGTGATGATTAGGCTAAGTAAAAGCTAAGCCATGCATTGGGTAGAAAATAGGTGGGTGCATGCTTTGTTTAATGAGGGTGGCCGGCGCCTTTGAGGGTGTGTTGGGGCTGATTTTAATTTTTGTTACACATTAATACTATGTATTAATCATAGTATAGGTCATAGATATATAATACATGCCATAAAAATAATTAAATCAATCATATAGCAAAGTTTCGAAATTACCGATTTTAATTTGGAAAAATAGGTATATAAATACAAATCACACCTATTATTGATACTCATGCTATTTCCGATCCAAATGTACACATATATATCATAATATATAATTTAGATATTGAATAATAGCATAGAATAAAATTATAGCATTAATTAATGCATAAGAAACCCTAATTTGAATATTAGGTTTGAAAATCACAAAAATCTGTTTTCGATTTTAATGATCTAAAACTGATTTCATAGCTTAATAACACTCATATATATCATATTATAAAGTTTAGATACCATATGATAATTTAATAGTGTCATTTCAAGTGAAAAACCAAAGTTTATAAACTTAGGGTTTTTGAAAATTTCAATATCAAAATATCGAATTCAATAACTGAAAATTCGACTTTTAATAATTAATAATACTGAAATTATATAAAATATTAATAGGAAATTAATTATTATAATTTCCTGAGCATTAAACTCGTTTTTCAAATCGTCTCTAGACGTTGACGTTCAAAACGTCTCAAAACGTTCAAAATCGACTCATCTCAAAATGGTCGCAGTAAGTTCGCACTTACTAAATAAATATATTCCTTTTAATAAAGGAATTAAGATGGAAATTAATTCCAAGCTTCACTGCTCAGAAAATTTCATGAAAAGCTGACGTTCGATACGCGTTTGACGTTAAAATATATTGACGAATCATTTCGTAATATTTCAATCCTTTAATTCACAATCCTTAGTGAATTATGAAAGGAATTCGTTATAACGATATCGTATCGAAATCACAAGGTTCGATGTCGTAAAAAGATAATATACGGCAAAACCCTAATTACGGGTTTAGAAAACCGTAATCGTATATTCGTTTCTTTGGAATATTACATGCGTCTTACGCGTATTAACGTATTTATCGAACGTATTTCGTACGTTGATTTCAAAAGTCAACAATTTTGACTTTTCTTAGTAATTTAATTACTAAGTCATACTTTAATATTAAATTCTTTCGAAAATCAATTTCTAATTGATTTCTTTTTATAAACTGTTTTAATATGTTTAAAAATAATTTTTAAACATATAATTCATTATAAATAATGAATTTAAGGATTTAAAATCCTTATTCCAATTTTAAAAATAACTCACGGCTATTTTGTGTTTTACCAACCAATTATTTTCGAAAATTGTCCATAATTTCCAGATATGTCTAAAATAATATTAGACATATAATTTATTAATAAAAATTGATTAAAAAGGATTTAAAAATCCTTAGAAATTCTTTAGAATTTCTCGGTAATTATGAAAATTACCAAACAATGTCTAAAATTTTTCTAATATTATATAGTGTATTAATATACACTATGGTCATTAATATGTCATAATATCAACCAAACAATTTTCGAATGTCACCTTATTATTTTATAAGGTCTCGGCATTTTTAAAATAAATGCCCAATAATTTTCTAAAATTCCAATAAATTAACACAAGGTCCAAACATTAATCCATGACATATTTATGTCACATAATCCACTATATAACAATGTTATATCATGTAATTGACTCCATAGCTCTCGGCACTTTCATAATGTTTAACAAATAATTTTATAAAATTTTCCAAAATCATAATATGCACATAAATCATATTATAGCAACATTTCAACACAACAACTATCAAAATCAATTTATTCATCACCATATTGAGCTTAGCTCTTGGTTTATTTGAATAAAGTAGGTACTGATTTTATTTTATTTTTTCAAAATTTCCAATAACACATAGAATGCATAAAACATATTCTAAGCTAATAATTTAGCATTGCATGTACTAAATAAAAATCACACATTAATTTATGTACATATATAGGCTTCGGTATTTTTTTTTTGAATAATTGATAAAATTTTCTATAATTTCCAAATGATTTATATGAAATATATATGTATCATCTTGAATCAACAATATATGCTTGCATGTTCTAGATGAAAATCATACATCAACTTACATATATATAGCTTCGGTTCTCTTTAAAAAAAATAGGTAGACATCTCCAAAATTTCTAATTAAATCATAAGGTATGAAGTTCATGCTCTAGAGTAATTAAACTTCATTGCATGTTATAGAATAAAATCATACACATATATACATATATAGATGGCTCTCGGTTCTTAAAAAAAAACATAGATAGAAATTTCTAAAAATTCTAATTAAATTCCTATAGGCTTTCAAAATATCATAGAGTAATTATATGTCATTGCATGTCTCATATAAAAATCATTTGTCAAAGAATTATACATATATATATTTCGGTCATATATAGAAATTTTAGCTAGAGTGCTCTAAAAATTTCCAAACAATTTATATACATTCTCCACACATCATAAATCAAAAATATCCCATTGCATGTACAAAAATAAAATCATACACCCACTTATTTTTCATATGCTCTCGGTCATAAAGAGAAATTGGGCATGAAATTTTTCCAAAATTTTAAAATAAACATTATGAACACATATGGCTTCATAGATTTATAAATCATGCTCTAAATCATTTCTTCAAGCCTCGATCATCAACAACTTTATTCCAATATGTTTCGAAAATTTTAAAACATGTATCAACCTTGATTTATCATGCTACATATTCTTAGAACAACACATAACCATAGATTCATAAGATTTTTTTATCCTAGATCATACATGCAAGACTTAGAAAAATGAGAACACCTACATCTATACATATTTCCATCACAAACAACATGCATACTCAAAATTCTTCAAGATAAAACTCAAGAACACATGAAATGTTGTTGCCTTATTTTCGGCAGTTTTCGAAAGAGCACAAGAATGGTTGAATCGACTCCTACCTTGTTGATATTGATTAAATGGACAAGGTACAAGGTATTGAGGTGTGGTATGGAAGAAGGGAAGAAGAAAATCGAAGCTTGGAGAAGAGAGGAAGCTCTCGGTTTCATTTGGAAAATGGGAAGAAGGATGGGTTTTCTAGAGAGAGATGGGAGGTTTGGAGAGAGGTAAGAGTGGAGTGTTTGAGTGTAGAGTAAAAATGAAATAAAAACTGAACAAGACCCCCCATAGCCTCCTCCATCTCGGTCTCTACCCCAATACACACAAGAGACCCTTCACATTTTAATACTAGTTTATTCACTAATGGGTTCCCAATCATTAGTTTCTTACACACTATCTTGGAAATAGCTAAAATGTATCATTAGTGGAGATTTGTTGTTATAAAATCTTAATTATAGATACATACATGCAAGAGTGAGATAAATAAGACAATTAGAATTTGTATACATATATAGGTAGTTCTCAGCCATTTGGCCAAACTATAGGATAAAATTCCTATTTCATGCTAATCATAGATATATAAATCATAGTATATGATTTAGATGATATTTAATATCATAGGTTAATTAAATATCATAAGAGCAGAAAATAATTCAAACTTGTGCCCAAGAAAATGGCTATCGGCCATTTGGATAAACCATGGGTTAAAATTTTATTTCATATCATTCATAGGTATATTCACCATGGTATATGATTTAAATGATAATTATATCATAGGATAATTAAAAAGGGCAGAAATTTTCGAAGAAAACCTTAATTTCGAAGAATTAGGGTTTTCGAAACTAGTTTTGATATTTTTACTAATTCTAATGTTCAAGCATTAATTAAATGCTTATTAGTACTGTAATATCATAAGAAATAATTTCCTAAAGTTTCTTGATCATTAAAACCATCGTTCGTTTCATCTCTAAACGTTGACGTTTGAAAACGTCTCAAAACGTTACGTATCGACTCATCTTTAAAATGGTCGTAAATACTCGTAATCCCATTATTAAAAATATTCCAGTAATAATGGAATATAATTCCAAACTTGATTGCTTAGGGAAATATAGTGACATTTCAACAGTCGATATGCATTCGACGTTAAAAATGTACTGCCGATAGAAATTTAAAACTTTCGAATCCTACATTCACAAGTTTGAGTGAATGTGTGACAGGAAATCATTCCTATGTAAATAATTGAAATCATATTCGATTTCATATCTGATTTGATTTCACGGCAAAATTTTATTTTACGGGTTTTAAAGACCGTAATTAGGCTTTTAAAACTGCGGGTTATTACATCCTACCCCCCTTAAAAGAAATTTCGTCCCGAAATTTGTATACCTTAAAAGAATAAACTGGGGTATCGTTCCTTCACTGTATCCTCTAGTTCCCACGTAGCTTCTTCTTGTCCGTGGTGATTCCACAGCACTTTGACCAGCGAAATTGATTTGTTTCTCAATTGTTGAACTTTATGGTCTATTATTGCGATAGGCTCCTCTTCATAACTCATGTCTGAGTTGAGAACTACGTCGTCTTGATGGATCACGTGTTTTGGATCATATACATATTTCCTTAATTGAGATACGTGAAAAACATTATGCACATTTCCCAAGTTTGGCGGAAGAGCCAACTTATAGGCTACTGGGCCTATTCTCTCTAGGATCTCATATGGTCCTATGAATCGGGGTCTTAGTTTTCCTTCACACCAAATCTTGTGATCCCTTTCGATGGAGTGACTTTGAAATACTTTGTCTCCAATTTCAAAATGCGACTCCGATCTACCCGTATCGTCAGTAGGATTTGTCTATCTTGAGCTTCTTTGATTCTTTGCCTCATCTGTCGGACGATTTCAATCATTTCATTCACCGCTTCTGGCCCTATTATTTTTCTTTCACCTACCTCATCCCAGTAAAGTGGTGATCTACACTTCTTGCCATACAAAGCTTCGTATGGGGCCATATCAATCGTCGCTTGATAACTATTATTGTAGGCAAACTCAATAAGAGGTAAAATGTCTTCCCATTTTGCACCTCGATCCAAGATTACAGGTTCTCAAGATATCTTCTAGAGTTTGGATTGTTCTTTCTGACTGCCCATTAGTTTGTGGGTGAAACGCTGTACTGAAGTTTAACTTTGTTCCCAATTCTTTTTGTAGGCTCACCCAAAATTTCGATGTAAACTTGGAGTCTCTATCTGATGTAATGGATTTGGTACTCCATGTAGCAGTATAACTTCCTTTACATATATTTGGGCTATTCTATCACCCATATGTATTTTGAATTGGTAGAAAATGGCGACTTGGTGAGTCTATCCACTATTACCCATATGGTAGTGTTTCCTTTCCTAGACTTGGGTAAATCAGAATAAATCCATCGTTATTTCATCCCATTTCCATTCGGTATACCCAACGGTTGTAACTTCCGTGGACGTTGATGTAAAGCTTTTACTTGTTGGCAAACAAGGCAACGTTCTAAAAGAAGCTATGTCTCGCTTCATGCCTTCCCACCTGAACTTTTCTTTTAGGTCTTGTACATCTTCATACTACGGGTGGGCGGTATAAGGTGTATCATGAGCCTCACTCATTATGTCGTTCGAATCTCGGCATCATCGAGAACACATATTCTTCCTTCGAACATTAAAGCATTATCGATGCTTCGGAAATTTTCAATTAAATGGGTTCTCACCCTTCCTCTTAACTTTTCTAACTTTTCCTCCATCCTTTGTTTCTCAATGATCATTTTTCTTAGATCAGGTGTCATGGTGAGTGTAGCGATACAATTCATGATCGTCTCTGGCTGTTTAACCAATTCAATTCTTAATTTGCTGAACTCCTCAATGAGTTTATCTTCTTGTGTGAGGAGATATCCCAAATTAGTTTGATTTTTACGACTCAGGCGTCGCCTACTACATTTGCTTTACGGGTGATAGTTAATACCATAGTCATAATCTTTTACTAGTTCGAGCCATCTTCTGCGCCTCATGTTTAGATCTCTGCCTTCGAAAAAGTATTTCAAACTCTTATGATCAGTATAGATTTCACATCTCACCAGTAGAGATGGTGTCTCCATATTTTCAGTGCATGAACCACTTGCTAATTCTAAATCATGTGTTGGGTAGTTCAGCTCATGTGGTCTAAGTTTCCGTGTGGCGTATGCTATTACTTTTCCCTCTTGCATCAAAACGCATCCTAGTCCGTTCTTCGAGGCGCCGTTATAAACCACATATTCCTTATCGATTAGGGATGCTAACGCCGGTGCACTTGTTAACTTTTCTTTGATTTCCTGAAAACTCGCCTCACATTCCTCAGTCCAAGTGTACTTGATTCCTTTCGAGATGGTTGGGTCATTGGTCTTGCTATTTTGGAGAATCCTCAATGAATCTCCTATAATAACACGCCAACCCTAGAAAACTCCGGATCTCATTCTGAGTTCGCGGTGATTTCCATTCTTGCACTGCTTCCACTTTGGCTGGATCCACTTTGATTCCATTAGCAGATACGATATGTCCTAGGAACATTACTTCCTTCAGCCAAAATTCGCATTTGCTGAATTTAGCAAATAATCTTTCATTCCTCAAAGTTTGTAACACCATTCTTAGATGTTCCTTATGGTCTTCCTCATTTTTCGAATAGATGAGAATGTCATCTATGAAAACCAAAACAAACTTGTCTAAGTACGTATGAAACACTCGATTCATGAGGTCCATGAATACAACTGGTGCATTTGTTAATCCGAATGGCATAACTACAAATTCATAATGGCCATATCTTATTCGGAATGCAGTTTTAGCTATGTCTTCAGGTCGTACTTTGAGTTGATGGTATCCTGACTTGAGGTCAATCTTTGAAAATATGCCTGCTCCTCTCAATTGATCAAACAAATCTTCGATTCTTGGTAAAGGATATTTGTTCTTGAGCGTCATCTTGTTCAACTCTCGATAGTCTATACACATCCTTAAAGATCCATCCTTCTTCTTAACAAACAATACAAAGCGCTACAAGGCGAATCACTAGGTCTAATGAAACCTAGGTCCAACAATTCTTGGATTTGGATTTTCAGTTCTTCCAATTCCTTTGGGGCCATTCTGTAGGGTTGTAATACCCCGATTATTTAAACGCCTAATTACGATATTAATTTCGTAAATTAGAATATTATTATAACAATTTGATTAATAAATTATCGAATAACGATTTGAAAATTTTGGAATAATAAAATTCCTAAGTACAATTCACAAATGAATGTGAATTGAGAAATCTGAAGGTGTAACGTATTTCAATTGTATAATTTCAACGTCGATTACGTATCGATAATCAAATGCTCGTGATATTTTCTAAGTTTTAAGCTTAGAATTTAATTCCATTATTATTGGAATATTTTAATAAGGTGATTATAGCTTTATTCGACCATTTTGAGATGAGTCGATATTTAACGTTTGAGGCGTTTCAAACGTTAACGTTTAGAGATGACTTGAGAATCAAGTCAACGATCAAGGAATTATGATATTTAAATTCCTATGATTATTTTATATAATTAGAATATTATTTAGCATTGAAATAATGCTAGAAAATTTTGGAATGATATTTTGATTATTAATGATTCTCGAAAACCCTAAATCGAAATTAGGGTTTTCTACCTATGGATTAATTCCAATAAATTTTCCTATGATATAATTTATCATCTAGGATATATATTATGATATATATCTACTTATGGCATGAAAATCAAAATATTGGCTTAATGAACAAAAAAATGCAGTGAGCATTTCTTATGTATACAACATGAAATTGTTTTGTTTGATCTCCCAATTTGTATTATATCTTAAGTAGTATTAATACACACTTACCAAGTAAAATATGTAGATGAAAATACTCTAGCTATTTAATTGTGTGTTAGCGAAATCATTGACTTATTTTACACAAAATTTATCTTGATTTTATCTTACACTTGAGTGTGTAATTTTGGGATAGAGTGTATAAATATAAACATGCATAATACACCAAAAATCTGGAATTTTTCTCCCCCTATACACATATGTCGTGACAACATGCATAAGTGAGACAAAATTAGTTTTGTTGATTTCAAAAAAAAAAACTTTATCAATATACTTAATGCTTGTAAGAGATATTTTGGAGCATGACATATGCTTTGACTCTAAGAAATTATTGTCTTGCTTTCTTGTGTGTAATAGCCGAGAGAGAGAGATACAATTGTATTTATTCATTTCTTTTATTACTTAAGTATTTTTTAGTCTTGAAAACTCAACAAACACATTACACATTTCATTCCTTCTCTTCCAAACATAAGAACGAGAGCTTCTCTTAGGAAAGCCAAAGTATTTTCTTCCTTCCATCTCCAAAAGCTTGAGCATTAATCACCCTACAACCAATCGACACCGTTTAAAGGTTAGATATCGAGCGAGCTCGATTATACCTAAGCTTTTCAATAATCGATGGTTCAAATTATATTTTTTAAGCATGTTTTAATTATGAAAATTATGCTAGCATGTCCGTATGCTTAGTGAATAGTTACATATGCTTAGGAGTTGATATTAATGATTTGTATCTAGAGCTAAGCATGTTGTGTGATTTTTTTTTGATGATCGAAAATGCTTGGAGTAATTTTGATGATGGATTAGTGATATATGATGTTGTAGGAGTGCATGATAATTATTTGGAAATTTTGGAAACCATTTGCTATAATTTTCAAAATAGCGAAAATGGCTATGTTGGTATCTTTGGTGTATAAATTTTATTTGAGTGATATTATAGCGTATTGTTGATCTAGGGTATTAATTAGGTGATGTTGAAATTTATTAGAATTTTGGACATATATAGCTATTTTATTCAAAATAGCCGAGACCTAGGAGGTTAAGATCTAGGGTTTATATTGTGTTATTATTTGATATTATGATATATTAGTACTATACTATAGTATATGAGTATAGTGTGATTTAATTGGAATTTTATAAAATGTTTAGTATAATAGTTGTAAAACCGTGAACCATGGAGTATTTATACTTTAATGTAGAAATTTCATATGTTAAACTTTAGGTTATAATTATGTTATAAACTAATGTTGGAACCTTGTGTATATTAACTAGAATTTTAGAAAATCATTTGAACAATTATTGGAAAGAACTAGTGGACCTTGGACATAATTTAGTAATGTTCAAAATTTTCTATAGTTAATATTAATTCATATTAGTGATACTATGATAAAATAGTACACTATATGAATTTACAAAATTTTGGAAGAGAATGAATTTATAAGCTTAAACCCAAAGCTTATAAATAAATATTAAGGATTTCAAATCCTTTTAATCAAGAAAATAATATATTATATGTCTAGAAATTAATTTAGACATATTAAATTACGACGAAACGTTATATTAAATAACGTTAAAGGCATAAATAATGCTTAATGCATTAAAAGATTAATATTGAAAGAAAATATTAATCAAAATTATCGAATTGCGTGAAAAATCGAAGATTAAAGCTTTTTAAATAAAATCGATTGAAAACCGATTTATATTGATTAAAATATGAGTTATTGAAAATTTATTAAGAAAAGTCAAAATGGTTGACTTTCGAAATTAACGTACGAAATACGTTCGTTAAATACGCTAATACGTGAAAAACGTATTACTTTTATCTGAATATCTCAATTGTGAGAAAAGATTTCATAATTGAAATCATTTTATTGAATAACGTTATTATACGTTAATTATTTAACCTAAAAGGTTAAAATGAGACTGTAGATCATATTACGTCTCTCTCGATATACGAGAATTATTTTATTAATAAATGCGTCGTTTCAACATATTAAGACGTATAAAGAATTATCGAAACTTCGAATTATTAATTTAATTATCAAAGTTGAATGAACTTTGAAAATCTCGAAAAACGTGCCAACGTACTAAACGTACATTTTTGCGTAAAGGTGGGACGTGAAGTTCACTCGAACGAGGAGAAGAGCACGCGCATAGTGAAATTGAAGTTCAAGTAAAGGTGGGCTTTACTATACTCAAAGCGGTAGAATTTTACCAAATAATTTATTTATGATGCTTTATTGCAAGCAAATAATTATGAACCGATTTATTTAATTACACGCCCAAAATGTTTATGTTTTATGTATGTATCCAATCCATGATTGTTGATGCATAATGTTGGTAGCCAAGCTTTATGACATGCTTGAATTCGTATTCTTGGAAGACCCCAAGAATGATGGAGAATTCGTATCTGTCTTGAGATGGCACGGATTTTGTGCACCGATTATTTTGTATTGTGTCTTTGAAAGGGTGCTTTCGGCGGTCGCGGCGTCTGTGAGAGGAGCCTCCTCTCCGGTAGCAGGAATTGTTATGAATGATTGATTGTGGTGGATGTGGATCGTACATATGTGGAAAATGCTTGTGAGCGATATTTATTGAAAATGACATAAAATATTTAGTAAGCACGAGTATTTCAAATTAAAACCCGTGTATTCTTGTGATGGGCGAGTAATTCAAGCGTGATAAATTATTTTGGCATGAGCCATCGAGTGCATTATTTGTACTCGACCGCATATTGTTTTTAAACGTAATGATCGAAATGGTAATGATGGTGATGGAGCGGAGATGTTGAGTAGTCGGGGCCTTTTGGTATTTATTATGTTTGAAAGAAAGAACCCTTGGGTGCATATCGTCATATATGCATTCACATGCTTCCATTGCATATTCGAATATTTTGTATGTTATTGTGCAGTTGTATCTGCGAATTATCGAACCCTCTCGTTAAAGGAACTCGTAGCCTTTACATTTGTATATGACTTTTGCCTTGTGATTAATGGTTGAATTGTTTTGCCTTATAAATAAGGTTTGATCATTGAAGTTCAATAAATATTATTCGAAATCTTTTGATTATTTCTATAAATTGTTTTGCATTCATTGCTCCAAGCTCCAGTTCTCTCTAATCATCCTTTGGATTAGGCGGTCATGACAGAGTGGTATCGAGCACTTTGCTCTCGAACCTAAAACTTTCTTTCAAAAGTTAAGTCTAGATTGAGTCACTAGACTCTAGAAATCATCGATTCGCTCAACACTCTATCACATCCATTTCAACGGGAAAAAGGTAAATTATTTTCGTCTTTGAAAAGAAAGGTTTGAGATTTATGAATTTAACTTTGTGTCGATAGAACATTATCGACAAATGAATTATGAATTTGATTTGTGTTGATAGAACATTATCGACAAATGAAATGAAAAAGGTTGTAAATAACCATGATTATTTATTGATTATTGATTAAAAAATATTTCGCAAGAAATGCGTATGTTTAAAACGAACTATGTTCGTCATATTCGAATACTTATTCATCTTTTCTCAATGTTGATTTTGATTAATGCCTATGTCATCCCGAATGGAACATAGACGTAATAAGATGCATGATCCCTCTTTGAAAAGAACATAGACGGACAAATGTACGAACTCTTCTCATCTTCTTTCGAGAACAAAAGAATCGAGCTCAAATTGAAAAGCTAAGGCTTTCCACCTCGTTTGAAGTCAACCCAGAGTTTACCTCGACTCGGCTGACCAATGCGCCTCGGCATTGCGCGACTTCAATTGATTCACCCTGGCATCGACCTGGGAGTTTATTTGGTGTCAACCTCGACATCCACTTCGAGTTTGAAGATTGCATCTCGACAATTCATGACGCCGTATTTTCGCCTCGGCAAATCCACTTCGGAAGTCGACCTCGATTACGCCGAGCCCGCCTTTGTCGTAATCGACCATCATTTCAAGATTTGGCGATTCTTTTCGACAGACCAGCTGACCTCAGTCACCTCGTCACCTCGGCCTCGGCAGTCCGCCTCGGCAACGGCATGCACGACCTCGATATCGGCATTGCCTACGATCTCTGCGAACGCGCAGAAAAATTTTCTGCTTTGCGCAGTGTTTTTGTTTGGGTCCGTTCTTTTTCGTTCGGACTCCGAATTGCGAACGGTTTTCGCCTACGTACTCTTAACGCAATTTACTTTATTTGTTATGATGGATCGAAACCCTGATTCCTTCTCAAAAATTCACAAGAATCAGTACAGTCCACCCCGGACAGTTCACCTCGGCAAAGGCGAACTGCTTCGCGCAGTGATTTTATTTTGGTTCGTTTTCCTTCGTTTGGACTCCGATTTGTGCATGGTTTTCTCCTACGTACTCCTAACGGACTGTACTATATTTCTTATGAAGGAAAGATCCCCTGTTTCTTTCTCCAGAAATCACGAGAGCCAGTAAAAGCTAGCTCATAATGTTATAGAACTAGAATTTAGTTATATGATAAGATTTTGTTTATCTTTGCTAGGCGTTATGTTCTTAGTATGGTAGGAAAGCTACAACGTGTGTTGTATATGAGAACAATTTCCGTATAACATTTATACATTTATCGAGGTGTTTGGATTGTTTATACGCTTTATAGACCCATCGGTTTATTCTTTTGCTTAGCGACGCGTTAAGTTTGTTTTTATCTATGCATCGATTATCCTTATTTAGTTGTCTTATGCTCGTTTATGCATGACGATGATGGCCGGACTCGACACACTACTAGACGCAGACTTGGACCGAGTGCCACCCCCGCAGAGATCATTCATAGGTACCTCAGTATCGGATGTCGGGAGATGATCTCGGAGAGTTCCTCATGCACTACCCGTCATTGGAGGGCGCACGAGCATGGGTGACAGACTTGATGGCGTGAAGCGCATACGATGCGGCTACCGATTGTTGGGAAGACTATGCACGGAAATATCGGGAGATTACATCTACCAATATGGTGGTGACTACGACACAGTAGTAGATCTACCGACATTTGTGAGCCATCGACCCTCGTCTTTAGTATCTGGGGTAGCCCGAGAGGACCGTACCTCCTCCAAGGAATATCGTGGCGTGACGAGTCACCGGAGTGGCTCTACTTGGAGGTTCCTCAGTGGTTGATCCGTGATTAGAGATTTGGAAGCGAGCACCGACCCGCTCATGTAACCGGCGTCTCGCCCGAGCATTGGGGATGCCGGTGTTTCATTGTCGATTGGACATCCCATCGCCCACCACTTCCTATCTTGCCACCTATGACAACGACACACATGGGTGAGCCGCACGACTGACGGCCGGGATGAGGGTCTCGATGATCGTGATGACTTGATCCGATCCGTGACATTCCTATGGTTGGGGATGACGGGCGGGACCGTCAATCGCCGCCGTGAGGGCGACTCGGACGATGATTCGGATGAAGACTCGATGGCGATCGAGACGACGAGGAGGATCTGAGGAGGATCGGTATGAGGATGAGTGATACACCGTTGATCTGTTTAGCTAGGTTTTAGTCCGTATGTATATAGTCCGATATGTGTGTAGGTTGCTTTGTGTTTTGAAAAGAGGTGAACGTTGGTACTTTGTATTATCTTGTAATCCCGTATGTTGTTCGATCTGGGTTAAGCTTTGAAATGCCATCTATTGTACATTATCCCTTTTGTATCAAGCTGTTGTACAGAATAGTCCTCCTCGAGGCACAAATTTTCGATGTATATATATGATAACCGGCGGGCTTTTTTGCGAAATGATATTGTGATGAATAGCTTGGTTTAAAGTCGCTTTACAAAAGAAATTGTATGATGATATTATATATGTTAATTGTGAAAATGATTTTCAATATTTATTGTATGTTTAAACAACGAGAATGCCATGAGACGGGATCCTGCACAAAGAGGTAGGGGAAGGGAAGAGGTAGAGGTAGGCGGAGGAAGAATTCTGTGCAGAACACGCGAATATACCCGAACCACTACCACCTCCACCCGATCGTGGGATCGAGGAATTATTCTTAAGCGTAACCCACTATCCTTTGATGGAAAGGAAGCCCGGATGATGCCGAGCAATGGATCGAGGGCTATGGAAAGGATATTTGACTTTCTTGTTGCCACAAGCGAGAGCGACTATCTGTATTACCTTTCATGACGAGGACTGCCGACTTTTGGTGGGAAGCCCGACGAAGATTTTCTGAGCAGATCATATGAATGAATTCACACAGGAAGAGTTTAAAGGGGCAGTATGAGAATGCGTTCAGAAGAGTTATCGGAAGAGAAAGGAACATGAGTTTTATAATACGAAGCAGGAGAAAATATCCGTAACAGATTATGATCGCATCTTCTGCGATATGTCGAGATATGCCCCCGATCGGTGAATACGGACATGAAGATGGCGAAAAATTCAAGTCGGATTGAGATCGAGATAAGAATGTCTCTAGACCATGGAGATCGACTTACAAAGCTCTTGGGCGAGTTTTGGACATAGAGGCGCTATGCGGAAGAAAAG
Organism: Salvia rosmarinus; assembly: GCA_036937905.1. NCBI lineage: Eukaryota > Viridiplantae > Streptophyta > Magnoliopsida > Lamiales > Lamiaceae > Salvia > Salvia rosmarinus. Next base: position 17,239,012 of record CM072823.1, on the reverse strand, counting down.
TCGATCGAAGACGACCATCGAACACAGGGGACAAAGGAAAAGAAAATGGGAAGGAAATTGGGAATAACAACCGAGGAAGTTTGAGAATACTAATAACAAGCGGCCGTGGCGAGGAACCTGATACCGCAAGGGCGAGGATGGAAGAAACCAGGTCTTTAACCCTCGACGGGAGGACCACAGGATCGAGCAAGAACAACTCCTTGCCCAAAATGCCATAGATTTCACAAAGAGTTTGTCGTTTGGTAAATTGTTTCAAGTGTGGCATGAAGGGCTATTTCGCAAACATTGCGGGAAGTACGACGGGGGCAGTGGGAAGGCGAATCAGCCCGCAACGCCCAACCCCTAGAGCGATTCGGTTTCAAACCCAACAACAACAACAACGACAACCACCACAGCGTAATCGGCGAGAACGCCAACAAAGAAGCGACCAACAGAATCAACAAAGACGGCAGCCCGTCGGCCTCGGCCGACTCGAGCCGAGCATATGCTGCAGACCGAGGTAGAATGAACAAAACCAGGAAACTGGCGGTGTATGGAACACTTCTCAGCGTCACTGTTATACTTTTGTTCGACACGGAGCATCACATTCTTTTGTAGCAAGAACATGTGTAGATCTATGGAACTTAGATGCGAGAAAGCAAACCAGATATGAACATCTCTTCACCCATAGGAGGGATTATGATCATTACTCACATTTGCTCAAACCTAGAGTTGAACATAGGATCACTTAAGGTTCTGACGAATAACTTAAACATAATACCCATGGGTGATGTAGATATAATTTTGGGAATGGATTGGTTAGCGGAAAATCATGCTACGATTACGTGTAAAGAAAGAAAATTTTGTTCCATTTTCACGGAAAGAAGCTACAAGCTTTTATGGAATCAGTATGGGAAAGAAAATTCCGATTATATCTGCGCTGAAGGCCAGGAGTATGATAAACAAGAAAGGATGCCATGCATTTCTTGTTTATTTGAACGGAGAAGATCGAACAACGATAAAAGTTGAAGATGTAGAGATTGTACAAGAATTTTCAGATGTTTTCTGAAAATCTACGGGATTGCCTCACGATGAACAAGCTGAGTTTACCATTGACTTGGAACCGGATCGGCTCGGTCAAAAGCACCGTCTGAGAATGGCTCCAAAAGAGCTGGAAGAGTTGAAAATTCAAATCCAAGAGCTATTAGACCTAGGTTTTATCGGACCTAGTGTTTCGCTGGGAGAACACGGTGTTATTTGTAAAGAAAAGGATGGTCCTTGAGGATGTGTATAGATTACAGAGAAGCTGAACAAAATGACGCTCAAAAACAAGTATCCACTTCCAAGGATAGATGACTTGTTTGATCAGCTAAGAGGAGCTAGCGTGTTCTCGAAAATCGACCTCAAGTCGCTATCACCAACTTAAAGTCTTGACTGAAGATGTATCAAAGGCGAACTTTCGAGCGAGATCGGCCACTATGATTTATAGTTATGCCATTCGGATTGACCAATGCGCGGCGGAGATTCATGGATCTCATGAATAGGGTGTTCCACCCATTTTTAGACAAATTTGTCTTAGTCTTCATAGATGACATCCTCATCTATTCAAAGGATGAAGACGAACACAAGGAACACCTCCGGACAGTACTGCAAACTTTGAGAAATGAACAACTTTTTGCTAAATTTAGCAAATGTGAATTTTGGCTGAAGGAAGTAATGTTCCTTGGACACATTGTGTCAGCCGAAGGGATTAAAGTTGATCCGGCCAAAGTAGAAGCGAGGTCCGAGAATGGAAATCGCCGAGGACACAAAATGAAATTAGAAGTTTCTTGGGATTGGCGGTTACTATCGAGATTCATGAAGGATTCTCGAAGATAGCAAGACCAATAACCCAACTACTCGTAAAAGGAATTAAATTCACATGGGTGATGAGTGTGGTAATTTCAGGCGCTCGAGGAAAGTTAACTCATCGCCCTGATTAGCGGTTCGAGCGGATAAAGAATACGTGGTCTATCTGAGATGCTTCCAAAATGGATTAGCTGTGTGTTAATGCAAAATGAAAAAGTGATAGCCTATGCATCTCGACAATTGAGACCGCATGAATTAAATTATCCAACACGTGATGCGGAACTAGCGGCGATAGTGCATGCCTTAAAGATATGGAGACATCATCTCTACGAGTAAGATGTGAAATCTTACCGATCATAAAAGTTTAAAATACTTTTCGAAGCGGAGAGATCTAAACATGAGACAAAGAAGATGGCTCGAATTGGTAAAGACTACGATCGTGGTATAAACTATCACCGGGCAAAGCGAATGTTGTAGCCGATGCTTTGAGTCGTAAAGTCAAAGCAAATTGGGATGTCTCCTCACAAATGAAGAAAAACTCATTGAAGAGTTTGAAAGGATGAAGATTGAATTGATTGAACAACGAGAGGCGATCACGAGTTGTATTGCTACACTCACTTTGACGTCGATTTAAGGAAAAGAATCATTGAAGGACAAAGGATGGAGGAAAAGTTAGAAAAGCAAGAGCGAGTAAGGGACGGAAGGATGAAGAATTTTCAAAAGCACCAGATAATGCTTTATTATTTGAAGGAAGGTTGTGTATCGAGACAACAACAATCTTGAATGAAATCATGAGTGAAGCTCATGACACACCTTATCTGACCCATCCAGGAAGTACTAAAATGTACCAAGATTTAAAGAAAAAGTTACGGTGGGAAGGTATGAAAAGAGACATAGCCTCTTTTGTAGGCGTTGTCTTGCTTGTCGACAAGTAAAGCATTACACCAACGTCCTTCGTGAAAGCTACGACCTTTGGCAATACAGAGTGGAAATGGGAAGATATAGCTATGGACTTTGTTACGGGTTTACCAAAGTCTAAAAGAGGAACTTGCTATATGGGTAGTAGTGACGAGACTCACCAAATGTGCACATTTTCGCGATTGGATTACCACGGGTGCGATAAGCTAGCCGGTATGCGTAAAGGAAATTGTACACTGCATGGAGTACCGAGAACTATCACATCGATAGAGATTCAAAATTTACTTCAAGATTCGGACTAGCTTGCAAAAGGAATTGGGCGCAGTTAAATTTTAGCAAAACTTTTCACCCTCAAACCGATGGATAATCGGAAAGGGCGATCAAACACTCGAAGACATGTTGAGGCGTAGTTTTGGATCGAGGTGCAAAATGGGAAGAGGTTTTACCTCTCATCGAATTTGCTACAACAATAGCTATCAGCGACGATCGATATGGCCCGTATGAAGCCTTATATGGAAGAAAATGCCGATCACCGCTTTCTTTGGGATGAAGTGGGTGAAAGAAGAATCACAGGGCTGACGCTATAAGCGAAATGATTGAGATCGTCACGCCAAATTAGGCAAAGAATAAAGGAAGCTCAAGATAGGCGAAGTCTTACTGACGATCGTGAAGATCTGAGGCTGCATTTGAGGATGGAGACAAAGTCTTTTAAAGGTCTCTCCATCGAAGGGATAATAAGGTTTGGAGTAAGGGAAAGTTAAGACCCGCTTTATTGGACCTTATGAAATCCTTGAAAGAATAGGCCCGATCGCCTATAGGTTGGCTCTTCCGCCAAGTGCGGGAAGCGTACACAATGTTTTTCACGTATCCTGACTCGGAAAATACGTGTGCGATCCGAAGCATGTGATCCATCAAGGCGGCGTGATCCTCAATCCGGATATGAGCTATAATGAAGAACCTATGGCTATTCTAGACCACAAGGTTCGACAATTGCGAAATAAATCGATTCCACTAGTCAGTCTTTGTGGAAACATCATGGACGAGGAAGCCACGTGGGAGCTTGAGGCGCAATGAAAGAAAAATACCCGATCTCTTCGAGGTATGTAAATTTGGGACGAAATTTCTTTAAGGGGTGGAATGTAATACCGATTATTTAAGCGCCTAATTACGATATTAATTTCAGTAAATTAGAATATTATTATAACAATTTGATTAATAAATTATCGAATAACGATTTCGAAAATTTTGGAATAATAAAATTCCTAAGTACAATTCACAAATGAATGTGAATTGAGAAATACGAAGGTGTAACGTATTTCAACTGTATAATTTCAACGTCGATTACGTATCGATAATCAAATGCTCGTGATATTTTCTAAGTTTTTAAGCTTAGAATTTAATTCCATTATTATTGGAATATTTTAATAAGGTGATTATAGCTTTATTACGACCATTTTGAGATGAGTCGATATTTAACGTTTTGAGACGTTTCAAACGTTAACGTTTAGAGATGACTTGAGAATCAAGTCAAACGATCAAGGAATTATGATATTTAAATTCCTATGATTATTTTATATAATTAGAATATTATTTAGCATTGAAATAATGCTAGAAAATTTTGGAATGATATTTTTGATTATTAATGATTCTCGAAAACCCTAAATCGAGAATTAGGGTTTTCTACCTATGGATTAATTCCAATAAATTTTCCTATGATATAATTTATCATCTAGGATATATATTATGATATATATCTACTTATGGCATGAAAATCAAAATATTGGCTTAATGAACAAAAAAATGCCGTGAGCATTTCTTATGTATACAACATGAAATTGTTTTGTTTGATCTCCCAATTTGTATTATATCTTAAGTGTAGTATTAATACACACTTACCAAGTAAAATGTGTAGATGAAAAATACTCTAGCTATTTAATTGTGTGTTAGCCGAAATCATTGACTTATTTTACACAAAATTTATCTTGATTTTTATCTTACACTTGAGTGTGTAATTTTGGGATAGAGTGTATAAATATAAACATGCATAATACACCAAAATCTGGAATTTTCTCCCCTATACACATATGTAATGACAACATGCATAAGTGAGACAAAATTAGTTTTGTTGATTTGAAAAAAAAACTTTATCAATATACTTAATGCTTGTAAGAGATATTTTGGAGCATGACATATGCTTTGACTCTAAGAAATTATTGTCTTGCTTTCTTGTGTGTAATAGCAGAGAGAGAGAGATACAATTGTATTTATTCATTTCTTTTATTACTTAAGTATTTTTTAGTCTTGAAAACTCAACAAACACATTACATTTCATTCCTTTCTCTTCCAAACATAAGAACAGGAAGCTTCTCTTAGGAAAGCCAAAGTATTTTCTTCCTTCCATCTCCAAAAGCTTGAGCATTAATCACCCTACAACCAATCGACACCGTTTAAAAGGTTAGATATCGAACGAGCTTCGATTATACCTAAGCTTTTCAATAATCCAATGGTTCAAATTATATTTTTTTAAGTATGTTTTAATTATGAAAAATTATGCTAGCATGTCCATATGCTTAGTGAATAGGTTACATATGCTTAGGAGTTGATATTAATGATTTGTATCTAGAGCTAAGCATGTTGTGTGATTTTTTTTCTTGATGATCGAAAATGCTTGGAGTAATTTTGATGATGGATTAGTGATATATGATGTTGTAGGAGTGCATGATAATTATTTGGAAATTTTTGGAAACCATTTGCTATAATTTTCAAAATAGCCGAAAATGGCTATGTTGGTATCTTTGGTGTATAAATTTTTATTTGAGTGATATTATAGCATATTGTTGATCTAGAGTATTAATTAGGTGATGTTGAAATTTATTAGAATTTTGGACATATATAGCTATTTTATTCAAAAATAGCGAGACTAGGAGGTTAAGATCTAGGGTTTATATTGTGTTATTATTTGATATTATGATATATTAGTACTATACTATAGTATATGAGTATAGTGTGATTTAATTGAATTTTATAAAAATGTTTAGTATAATAGTTGTAAAAACCGTGAACCATGGAGTATTTATACTTTAATGTAGAAATTTCATATGTTAAACTTTAGGTTATAATTATGTTATAAACTAATGTTGGAACCTTGTGTATATTAACTAGAATTTTTAGAAAATCATTTGAACAATTATTGAAAGAACGTTGACCTTGGACATAATTTAGTAATGTTCAAAATTTTCTATAGTTAATATTAATTCATATTAGTGATACTATGATAAAATAGTACACTATATGAATTTACAAGAATTTTGGAAGAGAATGAATTTATAAACTTAAAACAGAAAGCTTATAAATAAATATTAAGGATTTTAAATCCTTTTTAATCGAAAATAATATATTATATGTCTAAAAATTAATTTAGACATATTAAATTCTATATTTAAACGTTATATTAAATAACGTTAAAGGCATAAATAATGCTTAATGCATTAAAGATTAATATTGAAAGAAAATATTAATCAAAATTATCGAATTCGTGAAAATCGAAGATTAAAGCTTTTTAAAAAAAATCGATTGAAAACCGATTTATATTGATTAAAATATGAGTTATTGAAAATTTATTAAGAAAAGTCAAAATGGTTGACTTTCGAAATTAACGTCTGAAATCGTTAGATTAAATACGCTATCACGTGAAAAGCGTATTACTTTTATCTGAATATCTCAATTGTGAGAAAAGATTTCATAATTGAAATCATTTTATTGAATAACGTTATTATCGTTAATTATTTAACCTAAAAGGTTAAAATGAGGCGTAGATCATATTCGTCTCTCTCGATATACGAGAATTATTTTATTAATATATAAATCGTTTCAGCGATTAAGGCGTATAAAGAATTATCGAAACTTGAATTATTAATTTAATTATCAAAGTTGAATGAACTTTGAAAATCTCGAAAAAGCGCGCCAACGTACTAAGCGTACATTTTGCGTAAAGGTGGGACGTGAAGTTCACTCGTAACGAGGAGAAGCACGCATAGTGAAATTCGAGTTCAAGTAAAGGTGGGCTTTACTATACTCAAGCGGTAGAATTTTACCAAATAATTTATTTATGATGCTTTATTGCAAGCAAATAATTATGGCGATTTATTTAATTACACGCCCAAAATGTTTATGTTTTATGTATGTATCGATCTATGATTGTTGATGCATAATGTTGGGTAGCCCCACTTTATGACATGCTTGAATCGTATTCTTGGAAGTACCCCAAGAATGATGGAGAATTCGTATCTGTCTTGAGATGGCTGGATTTTGTGCACCGATTATTTTGTGATTTGTGTCTTTGAAAGGGTGCTCGGCGGTCAAAGGCGTCTGTGAGGAGGCCTCTCCAGTAGGAATTGTGTGAATGATTGATTGTGGTGGATGTGGATCATACATATGTGGAAAATGCTTGCGGCGATATTTATTGAAAATGACATAAAATATTTAGTAAGCACCAGTATTTCAAATTAAAACCTCAGTGTTATTCTTGTGATGGGGCGAGTAATTCAAGCGTGATAAATTATTTGGCATGAGCCCTTGAGTGCATTATTTGTATTGAGCCCTGCATATTTGTTTTCAAATGTGCGATCGAGTTGGTAATGATGGTGATGGGCGGAGATGTTGAGTAGTCGGGGCCTTTGGTATTTATTATGTTTGAAAGAAAGAACCTTGGGTGCATATCGTCATATATGCATTCACATGCTTTCATTGCATATTTCGAATATTTTGTATGTTATTGTGTGGTTGTATCATGCAGATTATCGAACCTCTTCGTTAAAGGAACTGTAGCCCTTTACATTTGTATATGACTTTTGCCTTGTGATTAAGGGTTGAATTGTTTTGCCTTGTAAATAAGGTTTGATCATTGAAGTTTAATAAATATTATTACGAAATCTTTTGATTATTTCTATAAATTGTTTTGCATTCAACATTCCAGCTCGATTCTCTTTAATCATCCTTTGGATTAGGCGGCCGCGTGAGTGGTGCTGACACTGGCCGATCACGGTTCCAATCGATGGTAAATTCTAATTGTTCATCGTGAGGTAATCTGGTAGATCCTTAGAATACATCCGAAATTCCGACAATTTCTATGTCTTCTATCTTGATTCGCTTTTCTTCTCCGTTCAAATAAGCGAGAAAAGCATGGTATCCCTTCTTATTCATCATTTTCCTCGCTTTCAATGCGGACACAATTGGGACTCTCTTTCCCATGCTAATTCCATGGAAATCGTTGCTTCATCCGGGAAAATGAAATGATATTTTCATTTCCTTGCAAAGAATCGTGGAATGGTTTGCGACTAACGACCCGTTCTAGGATTATATCTACGTCACCCGTGGGTATTATGTTCAAATTATTTGCGAACCCTAAGTGATCCTAAGTTCAACTCTAGGTTCGAAAGTAAATGTACATACCATAATCCCTCCTATAGCGTGAAGAGATTCTCATATCTGATTTGCTTTCATAGCACTAAGTCCCATGGATCTCTGTGAATTTTGCTATGAAGAGTGCGGCTTGTGTGTAACAATCTTATATGAGCGTGTTGAAGGATTCTCATACGCAGGTTTCTAGTCTGTTCATTTTGTCGCGGTCAGCATGCCTAACTTGAGTAGGCTGGTGACGTGGTCTTACCTTTCTTTGAATTTGTTCAACATTGTCTGTTCTTGTTATTCTTGCGTTGGCGTTCTTAGTAGTAGTTGTTGTCTTCGTTCTTTGGGGTAGTTACCCTTCTGTTGTTGTTGTATTCTTGTTGTGGCTGCTGCGGTTGTTGTGGAGGTTGTTGCCATTATTCGGTGTATTTCTGTTGAGGTTGGGTGAGAAATGGATAGCCTCGTGGTTGGACATTCTGGGTTGGTTCGGCCTTCATTGTTCGAGCGTAACCCGGACAAAGTTTATAATGTCCTTTCATACCACCTAAAAACATCGCTGCCCGCCATGCACATTCCTGGCATCTTCCGCATTTTGGCGAAGAGCCGCTTCGTTACTCTGTGGTCCCTTGTGGGGAATAAATCGGCTTCCTCCTTCGCCCTCGACTTCATCGAGTTCCTTGCTAATCGTTGTTTGTTATTTTGTTTCAAAGTTTCGCCTACTGCTATTACTAAACTAGCATCCCATTTTCTCTTCCTCTGTCCATGGTATTCAGATCCGAGTTGATGCCGACTTATCATCGGCATTGTCGCCTCATGTCCAAAGCTGTTAAGAGCCTTGAAAGTCATGTCTCCAGACCACGAGAGAATTCTTATTTCAGGCCTTAACCACGATCTAAATTTTCCGCCATCTTTAAACCGTGTCCACTGATCCAGGTCATATTCAGACATTTCGCAAAATGTGCGATCGAATCGCTCGATCCGACATCTTTCCTTCTTTAAAGAAAAAATCATGTTCCTTCTTCTTGCTTGTAACTTTTCGAATACTTATCATACACTTCCCTTTTAAAATCTTCCCATGTCAATTCTTCCATCGCTCGCTGTGAAAGTTTTCTTCGCCTCCCTTTGAAATCGAGTCCTTTACCGGAAGGCTACGATGATAGTCTCTTCTGCTTGTGCACCTTAGAAATGTGAAAATTCTCTCGATGTTTCATCCAATGCTAGACGTCTTCTGGACTACCTTTCCCGTCGAGTATGGTAGGTTTCTGTCTAAGAATAATTTCTATCTGCGGTCGGGAGGCTGGAGGCTGTGGAGGCTACACTGTCTTCTTGTTGAGGTTCTACCCCTTCTCTAGGTCCGCCCCTGCCTTGCACTGCTCGTTGGTCTCTGTTAGAGACGTTCGATTGTGTAAAATATATCATTAGATCATGCATCATTTTATAACTCTAATATTAAAATTTCATTTTCGCCTTTTTAGAAACAATAACTTAAATAAACATTTCATTCTTGTCATACATAAATTTGTTGCAAAGTCTCTCTGGTCATATATACATATAATTGCAAAGCACCATAGATAAAGTACTTTGCAAACAAAGTCCTTACATCAAATTGCTTACATGCTTGCTTTCAAAACATTTCAAAGAAAGACACATACACTATCCGCGTCGTAATTTACAAAATTAAAAGTCATCACAATGGCTTTATAGCCACTAAATCCAGTTCCCCATCGTCAAATTCTTCAAAACATAAATAAAACATACATAAATAGATAACATACCTTCAAATTTTACATCAACATCAATATCAACATCAACTCCCGAATCTTCTCAATCTCCAATGCATCCTCTTCATCCGTCGCCCAGTCATCCCGCCATATACTCTGAGGGTCCGCCCATTACTCTCACCATCGGATGTCCATGCAGCGACCATAATCCACACGAATCGGATCGTAGTTGTCATGGATGGGGTTATGCCCATCAAGAGTACTGCGCACTAATCCGTGCTTTCGAGCTAAACTCTACCTGGCGTAAGGGTGCCCATTGGTGGAAAGCGGGGTGGTGACGCATGCGGATGTCGAGTCGAGGTGGAAAAGCAGGGGCCTCTAAAGCTCTATGAGCTGCTCGCTCTGCTGAACAAGTCTGCCCCAATCCGATATCGAGCAGCCACCGTCACTATCCAGGAACCTCGTGCATGACCACCTGTGACTCATCACGCATGATACCCCGGGAGAGAATGGTCCTCGTCGCGCCATAAATGCTATATACATCGCCGTGTGGTCGATGAACCACAGTAGATCGCCTATCAAGTCATATCTCAGATCAGCGGTAAATGTAATTCCAAACTTCGACAGCATATATCTTCATATCACATGGAGTATAGTAAGAAGGCGTTTAATGCCATACGTAGTCCATCCGCCATACTCTCGATTCTCTCACGGTCTAAAATAGTACATGAAACTCTCTAAATCCTCAGGCACACATCCGCTTTCCCGTATCTGGATAGTCTCTCGGTGAGATCGGGGTCTCACTCCTCCGCGCATGTAACGATTTCTCCATCGTCGCGATCAAAACAACGTAGACACTACTATATCCGATGCAGATGGGGTAGCTTAGTACGATTAATCAACTAGGATGAACTATTCGACCTATAACCGCGACATTCTTACTCTACCTAGTAAACAAAACTCTATTACTATGTTAAGTTACACGACGGTATTATAGATTCATTTGCTCTATCTAAAACTCGAGCAAACTTTACGAGACTCTCTTGTATTCGGGAGATGGAAAAGAGATTTGTCCTTCTAACATATAAAGTTCAGAATGTTAGGAATACGCAGCTGAAAACCATGCATAAAACGAATTTTATCAGAGAGCGATGAAAACAAATTTACATGCGATAAAATTTTCGATTGTAGCAACGCTTCTAGAAGATGCCGATGCGAAATTGTGCACGCTATGGTTGCTGCCGAGCGTGTATAACTATTACGTCCATGTCTTCAAATTGATGCTTATGCTCTGAAATCCCGTGTGTCACGCATGTTGAAATTATGATTATGATCGCCTTACTTTTAAACCGTGATACGATATCCACCTTCTAGTTCTTCATGGTCAACGTTGTCTCGATCATCTTTACGTCCCAGTCTGCCGCTTCAAGCGAATTAAGAACACATTCATGCTTCCTATCATTCTTTTGTTTTCTTTCATTATGTGAACATACTTCTATATGCTCACGTCTCACTCAGAATAGCATACTTTGTTATCAACATAGATTTCATAATTCATAAACATAACATCAAACAACATCATAGTTCATCAACATATTTGTACATATCATCTTGTTTTCATACATTCGCCTTAATCACCATGATTCAGTTCAAACATACATTTCATTTAACCACTTCATATCATTTATATTTAATTTCAAAATTTAGAAATGAAAATTTTACTCATAATTTCATTTCATCATCATCACATTCAACTTCTCCTTTTTTTTACTTCAAAATCCTTTCAAATTTGATCATCATATAAAATTTTTCACTTCATAAGTTAAAAGAAACTAGTTACTTTTCCCGAGTGAGCTCGATGTGAGGAGTGTATGGAGTGAGATTTTCTAGAAGTCGTGACTCAGATCTAACTTAGTTTTAGAAGAATTGAAGTTTCAGAGCAGAGCAATGCTGCGATACCACTTCCCGGACACACACTCAGGATAACGACCAGTGCGGACTATTACTAGTGAATAGTACTCATGGTGCAGGACTGTCGCTTGATACATCTAACATTACGAATATAGAGCTAGGACTAAACATCATTATAATATTTCGATCCAGAGGTTTAAGCACAGATCAGAAGGATAATACGATCGGAGGGCTTCAAATTCACATTATCTTAACATTAACATAAAAGTAAAAGCATCGTAGTTGCGTGAGGAATGTGTGAATACATATACGATTGATATGTATTAAGGTTATCCATTCTAACAAACATCAGGACAATGACTTTCTCACACCTCCATCATTCTCGAAGGCTAACCACATTTAAAACAAACATGCGTGGTAAGTACAAATTTGTACCCGTGGACTTATGAAAACATTTTATTTTCATTGAATTACTCTGCCATATATCCTGTAAGACGAGTGGTTTTATTTGAAATGCCACATGCTTACTAAAATATTTTCACGAAGTTTATAAAAGTTGCGACAGCATTTTCGCTGTACGTAATCCTATCCCTTGTTATCGTCCATCATATTATCATGAGTCGAAAGTGTGAAAGGAGGCCTCCTCTACGACCCGCTGACCGCGAATGTGTCCTTACAGGCACATACGCATCAGTACGTTAATCCTAGCCGTATAAGTCTTGCATAGAGATCGATATCGATTTTCATTTTAAGCGAAATAATCGACAACATCACATCATTCACGGATGGGATAATACACAAAGCGTAAATATTTTGGGGTAATCATTTAAACAATTTTAACAAAAGTTGAAAAGCGAACAAGGACATTTGAATAGGGACAAAGTTGTTACATTTTAGTAATAAAGCCCACCGAAATTATTGATGCTCTTAACGTTTTCCTTACTCGTCAACGGCCAACGTAGTCGTCTGTCAGCCCTATATAAAAAGATCTTAAGCGTCGTTTAGTAATTCGAGACTTCATGAAGTATAATAAAATTCGATATTTCGTATCGATGTCGAATTTTCATAATGAATTTAATTGTTCTCAACGCCAGTTATCTTAACATCTTCGTTCTTGATGCGATAGATATGTGTTGAAGTACCAATTTACCCTCTGTAAATGGTCAAAGTTTTCATGCACGTTGATTTCACACGACTTTAAATATGAAATCCTTTCATATCAAGCGTGATGTCATTAGCAATTGACCGTCTTCGGACGTGGCGTATTTATCGAAGCGATTTAGATGCGTGATTTCAAAGTCAACAATTTCTGACTTTTTCAGTAATTTAATTACTAAGTGCATTTAATATTAAATTCTTTCGAAAATCAATTTCTAATCTGATTTTTATAAACGTTTAATATGTTTAAAATAATTTTATAACATATAATTCATTATAAATAATGAATTTAAGGATTTAAAACTTATTCCAATTTTAAAAATAACTCACGGCCATTTTGTGTTTTACAACCAATTATTTTAAAATTGTCCATAATTTCTACATATGTCTAAAATAATATTAGACATATAATTTATTAATAAAAATTGATTAAAAGGATTTAAAATCCTTAGAAATTTTTAGAATTTCTTAATTATGAAATTACCAAACAATGTCTAATTTTTCTAATATTATATAGTGTATTAATATACACTATGGTCATTAATATGTCATAATATCAACCAAACAATTTCGAATGTCACCTTATTATTTTATAAGGTCTCGCATTTTAAAATAAATGCATATCAAAATTCCAGATAAATTAACCTGAGGTCAGAACATTAATCCATTTGACATATTTATGTCACATAATCCATTATATAACAATGTTATATCATGTAATCTGACCCATAGCTCTCGGCACTTTCATAATGTTTAACAAATAATTTTATATTTTCCAAAAATACATATGCACATAAATCATATTATAGCAACATTTCAACAAATAACTATTAAAACCAATTTATTCATCACCATATCGAGCTTAGCTCTGTTTATTTGAATAAAGTAGGTACTTGATTTTATTTTATTTTTTCAAAATTTCCAATAACACATAGAATGCATAAAACATATTCTAAGCTAATAATTTACATTGCATGTACTAAATAAAAATCACACATTAACTTATGTACATATATAGTTATTTTTTTTTTTAATAATTGATAAAATTTTCTATAATTTTCAAATGATTTACTGAAATATATATGTATCATCTCAATCAACAATATATGCTTGCATGTTCTAATGAAAATCATACATCAACTTACATATATATACTTGGCATTCTTTTAAAAAAATAGGTGAACATCTCAAAATTTCAATTAAATCATAAGGTATGAAGTTCATGCCTAGAGTAATTAAACATCATTGCATGTTATAGAATAAAATCATACACATATATACATATAAGACGGTTCGTTCTTAAAAAAACATAGATAGAAATTTCTAAAATTCTAATTAAATTCCTATAAGGCTTTCAAAATATCATAGAGTAATTATATGTCATTTATGTCTCATATAAAATCATTTGTCAAAAATTATACATATATATTTGGTCATATATAGAAATTTTAGCTAGGTGTCTAAAAATTTCCAGAACAATTTATATACATTCTCCACACATCATAAATCAAAAATATCCCATTGCATGTACAAAATAAAATCATACACCCAACTATTTTCATTGCTCGTCTCAAGAAGAAATTGGGCATGAAATTTTTCCAAAATTTTAAAATAAACATTATGAACACATAGGTTCATATGATATAAATCATGCTCTAAATCATTTCTTGAAGCCTCGATCATCAACAACTTTATTCCAATATGTTTCAAAATTTTAAAACATGTACAACCTTGATTTATCATACATTTATTCTTGAACAACACATACCATAGATTCATAAGATTTTTTATCCTAGATCATACATGTAAGACTTAGAAAACGAGAACACCTACGTCTATACATATTTCCATCACAAACAACATGCATACTAAAATTCTTCAAGATAAAACAAGAACACATGAAATGTTGTCGCTTATTTTCGCAGCTTTGAGAAGACAAAATGAATGAACATCCTACCTTGTTGATATTGATAATGGACAAGCAAAGGTATTGAGGGTGGTATGGAAGAGGAAGAAGAATCGAAGCTTGGAGAAGAGGAGCTCTGGTTTCAAATTGAAAAGGGGAAGAAGGATGGGTTTTCTAGAGAGATGAGGTTTGGAGAGAGAGAGGGAGTGTTTGGTGTGAGTAAAATGAAATAAAAGCGCAAGACCCCCCTATACTGCCTCCTCGCTCGCTCTCTGCCATTCTCACACAGAGACCTTCAGCATTTTAATACTAGTTTATTCACTATACTGGTTCCCAATCATAGTGTCTTACATATCTTGAAATAGCTAAATGTATCATTAGTGAGATTTGTTGTTATAAAATCTGAATTATAGATACATACATGCAGAGGAGATAAATAAGATAATTAGAATTTGTATATATATAGGTAGTTCTCATTATGGCCATTAAACTATAGGATAAAATTCCTATTTCATGCTAATCATAGATATATAAATCATAGTATATGATTTAGATGATATTTAATATCATAGGTTAATTAAATATCATAAGAGAAAAATAATTCGAACTTAGTCACAGAAAATGGCTATCGGCCATTTGGATAAACCATGGGTTAAAATTTTATTTCATATCATTCATATGTATATTCACCATGGTATATGATTTAAATGATAATTATATCATAGGATAACTAAAGGCATATTTAAGAAAACCCTAACTCATAGAAATTAGGTTTCAAACTATTTGATATTTTTACTAATTCTAATGTTCAAGCATTAATTAAATGCTTATTAGTACTGTAATATCATAAATATCATAAGAAATAATTTCCAAAGTTTTTGATCATTAAAACCATCGTCTGTTTATCAATCTAAGCGACTGGCGTTTGAACGCGCTCAACGTACGATCGACTCATCTTTAAAATGGTCGTAAATACTGTAATCCATTATTAAAATATTCCAATAATATGGAATATAATTCCAAACTTGATTGCTTGAGGAAATATGAGTGACATTTTCAAGTGATATCGTTCGACGTTAAAATGTCTTACGAAGAAATTTAAAACTTTGAATCCTACATTCACAAGTTTGAGTGAATGTGTGACAGAAATCATTCCTAAAGATAATTGAAATCATATTGATTTCATATCTGATTTGATTTCGGCAAAATTTTATTTTCGGGTTTTAAAGCCGTAATTGAAGCTTAAACTCATGGTTATTATATTTAGGCTGATTTAATTTGTTTTTAATCCTTAATACATGATATATATATCATACATGATCATAGATATATATACAAGTCATAAAAATAATTAAATCATCACTTGGTATATAATCGAAATCTAGAAGTCTGAAATGGAAAATAGGATTAAAATATAAATTACACCTATTATTGATAATCTATTAATTTTCGATCATATATATAAATATATGATTTTTATCACGATCCCATTCCGACCAACCGAGTTAGGCTACTAATACTAGAGGTAGTATTTTAGGGATTACACGGTAAAATAAAATGCATAAGAATAATAACATGTCTGAAAGCGTAATATATGATGTTATAATGTTTTTGTAAAGGTTTAGCCATGGACCTCAAAACTTGGCCGATCCGATGGACCTCGATAGTTTGTAACATAAAGCATAAATAAAGGAGTTTAGAGTATAGGGAAAGGATGTGTGAATATATATAGCGATTATATGTATTCATGTATAACCCAAAGTTTAAGTAAATCGGTTGGACCCTTGACTCCTCACACATCCCTCATCGCCACGGAGCTCAACCTGCATTTAAAAACAAACATGCGGTGAGTACAAGAAATTGTACTAAGGTGGACTTATCGAAAACATTTGATATTTGGATTACATCGCGCAATATCGAGTAAAGTCGCGGGTTTTAGTTAAAATGCCTGTGTCTTACCAAATCATTATTCATAAACATAGCTGCGCAGCGTTTTCTTGTGAATATGGTCCGATCTCATAGTCACATACATAATAATAATAAAAAACTAAGCGAGAGGTGAGGCCTCCCTCTGACGGCGTGACGCCGTAATCCCCAGATCAGGACATCACTCTAGCACATGTTAACAAACAGTATAGTTCCAACCTTCCGCCAATCCTAGCGTGCATTTATCATCCGGCACAGGACCCAGACATTAAAAGGTATGGTGCTACCACAACAATTGATATAATAGTTCCACTATTCCGGCATCTACCGGGCTAACAGATAGGATCCTACACAACTGAAATATTTCTGCAGGTAATGCGAAGAAACATTTGTTAAAACAGGTAGGATAAGTCTTGTAAATAAACTTATTTGAAATTATGATAAGTCAGCGTTTGTGGGCGAAGAAAGCCCCATTTTAAAGGTAAGCCCACGACTACGGTTCTGTATGTAAAAGTACTAGGTTGATCGTCGTGATCGAAAATCCGTCGTTGCTTTGGCCGCACCCTATAAAGGCGAGGTTTAGTCGTCAGCTCAAGTCATCGAGACTCTCGAAGCTTAAGATAACTTTGTTATTTCATATCGATGTGAACGAATTCTTAGTGAATTGACACGTCCTAATACGATAAGATGACTTTTTACGCTTCATAAATGACGCTCACGAGCTATAAGTATTTTTTCGATATATGGATTTCATTTATGAAATCCTTTCTTACTAATGAGTATCATACCGATTAGTATATCTTCGCCGTCCATCGCATGTTGATAACGTGATAATAGACATGCTTGACTTCGAAAAGTCAGGTCGAAGCACCTGTCGACATGTCATGATTTTGACTTTTAAATAGAATTCTTACTATTTTGCTTTATAAATCGATTTAATCGATCTGAAAAGCGTAAAGTCCTATTCCTCATTTATTGTAAATCAGAGGACTTATAATTATTTTCGCATTTTATAATCTTTTATAATTAAAAGCAGATATTTGGTTTAAAAGCGTTACAAAATGAAGCGTCGCCTCAAACATAGCAATCTATGTTTATAAAATTTTGTAATATTTGAAAACTGTCAGAATATTAATTACCAAAATTTATAATTAAGCAGCGTTTAAAAGGATTTAATATCCTTATTAATTATCGAATTTTCGATAATTGTCCTAAAAATAGCACAACGACCCTTGAAAATTTTCTAAACTAATATAGTGTATTATTATACACTATGGTCCAGAATATAATTTATCAAATTCATATAGTAACTTGTTGCTATTTATTTATATATACTATATATAAATATTCACTAATTCCAATAAATAGGAATAATCATCCAAAAATTCCCAAAATTGGTATATACCTATATAATATCTCAACATCAGTATATAATATTTTCATAACCCATAGTTCATCATAACTATTTATTTCAATATATAAAATATTTCACGCAGAATATGAGATAATTACCAAATAAATAGCAAACAATTTCTAAAAATTCTAAATAAATTCCAACATCATTAAACATTATATTATAACATTGTAACATCATAACATCAACCAAACTAATTTAAATCGTCACCATATGAGCTTATGTTGCTCTCGCTTTTTCGATTTATTTAGCATTTGGTTTTCAAAATTCAACAATTATATACTAGTTTATACACTATAGTATAGTAATATAACATCATAATATTTATCAAAACTAATTAAATCATCACCTTCAAGAGCATATCACTCACGGTTTATTTGATTTATTTAGTATTTGATTTCAAAAATTCTAATAATTTCACAATGTATAAACAATATACTAAACATTAATACACATTGATGTTCAAAAATAAAATCATACACCATTACTATGAAATTTAAATGCTCACGGTAATTTTATAAAATAAAGTATATGATTTTCAAAATTCTAATTAAATCATAGAATATAATCAGGTTCTAAAGCACTAATATAGTCATTCATGTGAAATAAAAATTATACACTAAGATACTTCACAGGCTCAGTGTATTTTTAAATTTAAGCTATGGTTTTTCAAAATTTCTAAATCAATACTATAGTCTTAAATCATAACATAGAATCATAATACATGCTTAGAATATATCAGAAGTATTCTATCAATCCAACATTTTATAGCATTTTGAAAATTATTTCTAATGCATACTATGGTTCGAAAATCATGAATATATGGTTACTCCTTACAACATTTCATATATACATCTAGTGTTATCTGTAACATATTTTCAAAATAAAATCACAAGACCATGTATACATAACCATAGCTGTCTCAAGAACAATTAAACACATATATAAACTATAAAACTTTGAAACCACACATATATCTAAAAAATTGAAATTTTCGGTTTAGAAGAGTGAATAATGGGCTATCTGGTCCTGGTTTACCTTTGAAATGGAATAGAACAGCCAATACATGGATGTCCAAACTGGTGGAGAAATGAAGAATGAAGGAGAAGAAAATCGAATGGGATGGCTCTTCAGATTTTTAGGTGAAGAGAGGAAGTAGAGAGTGTTTTGAGAGTGTTTATTGTGATGGAAAAGTTTGGAATGAGTGAGTATGAGAAAGTAAGAGTCTCTCCATTATCTCTCGCTCCGATCTTTGAGGAAGGGGCAAAATCTAGCCCTGGGAGTAGATATAGCGTATGATTGAAGTGTGTTAAAGAGTATTCATGTATTAGGCAATTTTAAAGTAGAAATCATTTGCATGGGAAGAGATGGAATCGGCGCATGGGGGTTCAAGGCTGATTTTTAATTTCTAATTACACTAATATATGTATTAATCATAGTATAGATCATAGATATATATATGCATAAAATAATTAAATCATCAACATGCAATTTTCAAAATTACAGATAACAATTATCTGAAAATAGGATTAAAAATATAAATTACACCTATTATTGATACTCATGTAATTTTCAGTCCCAAATATACATATATATATCATAATACATGCTTTAGATATTAAATAATAGCATAGGATAAAATTATTACACATTTCAGAATTAAAACCCACTCAATTAGTTTGGGTTTCAATTTTATAAAAACTGAATCCTTCGATTTTGTGGCTGGAAATCTGATTTAATGCTAATATTATTCATATATATCATATTATAAAGTTTAGATACCATAGGATAATTTAATGGTATCATTTCATTGATAAAACCCTTATTTATAAGATTTAGGGTTCAAATGTAAATAAGAAATATCGAGTTTAATACTCAAATATTGGTTTAAAAAAAATTAATACTGTAATTATACAAAATAATAATAGGAATTAATTATTTTAATTTTCCAACATTAAACTCATTTTCAAAACATCTCGACGTTAACGTCAAAGCGTCTCAAACGTTCGAAATCGACTCATCTCAAAATGGTGAGATAGTTCATACTTACTAAGTAAATATATTCCATTTAATAAAGGAATTAAGATGGAAATTAATCAAGCTTCTCTTCGAGTAAATTCATGAAGTCGCGCTCGACATCGCGCTTGACGTTTAAAAATATTCATTTTAATATTTAATCCTTTAATTCACAACATTATCGAATTAGAAAGGAATTCTTATAACGATATCGTATCAAGTCCGAGATTCGATGTCGGTAAAAGTTAATACACAAAGAAACCACATGTCGACTCGGAATACCGTAATCGATATTCGTTTCTTGGAATATTACATTCCACCCCACTTCGAAAAATTTATTCCGAAATTTGTATACTCTTTAGAAAAAAATCGGTAATTTTTCCCTCATTGCCTCTTCAAGCTCCCAGCGGGAACTTCCTGCTAGTGGTTCTCCGACTTTTAACTAACAATCGATCTCTGCTCGTAGGTCTGAACTTTGATGGTCAAGATGGCTGCGGGTTCTTCCTATAGCTCGTAATAAACAGGGATCGTCGTCTTGATGAATCCGCGTGCTTTGGT